>RXON01000128.1:0-115047 GCA_009667805.1 Leptobrachium leishanense | reverse complement strand
ACTGTTTACTCTTTTTTTCATTTTCAGCAAAAAGTCTTTTCCTATTTTTCTGAACCCCTTTTTGTAGTTTTGGGGGGTTCTTTGACAATTTTTTGATCCCCAATTTTTTTTTAAATTTTTTTTTATTCTGTAACTTATTATTATTATTATTTAGACCCACTTTAAATGCCTTTTTATTAGTTTAATCACCTATTAGAAGAATATGAGTTGCGGTTTTTTTCCCCCTTCTTGCAGTCCGCCGGTCTTCTTCGGTGTTCAGTGGTCTGTCCGTCGGTTTACCGGGGTCGTCCATAGTCGCTTACAGTGGACGGCACCGATCGTACAAAAAAGCTGTCCCTAGTCTGACCACGTCGGTCGTCCAATTACAGACCCAGTGGACGGCCAGCCTTAAGCTGTCGGCTCTAGCTGCTATCACTCCGAGCCGGCTGCTCTGCCAGCAGCTCAGACATTGCAACCGGTAAATTAGCAGCTCCTATACTTTGTAACAGAGCTGCTAGAGAAGAACAAGTGATTCCATGGAAGCTCAATCTCCTCTAAACCTGACGCTATTCAGACACCATTTGGATTTCAGACCCTGGTGTTAAATGTTTCCGCTTCTGCAAAATCCCTTAACCATGAAATTTACTCCCATTCAAGAACCCCTCCCTTGCTGCAGGTCCCGCGGCGCGGCGATATCACGGTACGTCAAGCTCTGAGAGGCGTTATTCTCACAGAACGCTGGCTCAAGCTGCGATGGAATAGCTCCAGCTTCTCGTTTTTACGTTATTAAACTCTCTTATACAAAGTATAGGAGCGGTTATTATACCTCACGCAGCTTCTAAGCTTGTGGGAGGTGAAAACGGCGTCTCCAGCCGATAAGATCGCGGCACAGTCCGCTGACGGCCAATTTATATGTAGATTTCCCCAATGAAATTCCAGCTGAAACACAACGAGCCACGAAACGACACAAATGTTGCAACTACAGTGAACTTCAGCAATCCAGACGTAAAACCCAACAGCGGCCGCAGTACTTTCTGCGCACAGTGTCAGCATCGTCTGTTAAAACCGTGGCTGTTCTCGACACTGGGCTAAATAATGCGGTGATCTGCAAGAACCTCCATACCGGAGAACTACTGGTCAACTTCAGCGGAGACCACGGTGGCACCGCGGCGGCAGCTCTGTAACTGGTGAATTCACCGCGCTTCTTCCACCGTAGGTCCCCAAGGTTTAAAGCAACAAAATCAACTTTTCCTTCAACGAGTGAATAACCCCATAAGTGCCAAGTGGGCGCCGGTGAGCGCAGCTCTGCCTACCTGGTGAGTCGTGTTTGTCAGCTCAGCTGAATCTGGAGTGTTGGCGGTGCGGACCCTGGCAAGTTTATCTTGGCACCTTCAGCCACGTTGTTACGGTCTGCTTGGAAATCACAAACATACGAGAACATTTACCAGCAGTCTGACGAGCACGCTGAGACAGTTATTCCTACGCCGTGGCGAAGTTTGACGCTGCCCTCTGGCACCGCCGCACCGGCCGCTCTCATTCAATGTGTTCATCTAGTTTTAGAATAAATTCTGCATTTCACCAAAAAAAATAATCTTTTGTTTCAGATATTCAGATCCCGTACACTAACATCATCCGCAATGTGGAGCAGGCGGAGGATCCGTGTGTCCAAGACCTCCAGGCCGGTGAGTGGTGAACAACTCCCCTCCCCGTAAACCATTAAAACCGGCATTAGCCTGATATGACTGGGTACAGGGGCCACGTCCCATAATGCTCTGCAACGTTCTCATAAGAGTAAGTTTAGGAGTGACACAAACTGTGTGATACGCTCAAACACACTGCACATTACTGTGAATTTTATTCCCGTGCAGCTCTGCGATATGCTCAAACACACTGCACATTACTGTGAATTTTATTCCCATGCAGCTTTCTGATACGCTCATACACACTGCACATTACTGTGAATTTTATTCCCATGCAGCTTTCTGATACGCTCATACACACTGCACATTACTGTGAATTTTATTCCCATGCAGCTTTCTGATACGCTCATACACACTGCACATTACTGTTGTCTACTTCTTGCTGCTGGTTAATAAAGTAAGAGACTGCAAATATTCATTAATAAAATTCAAACTTTCTGTTATGAAATAGGAAAATTTTGTAATTATATTCCCATGCAGCTCTGATACAGTAATGTGCAGTGTGTATGAGCGTGAGTTTTATTGCTGTGGAGCTCTGTTACGCTCACACACTGCACATTACTGTGACTTTTATTGCTGTGGAGCTCTGTGATACCCTCATACACACTGCATATTACTGAGTTTTATTGCTGTGGATCTCTATGCTCATACACACTGCACATTACTGAGTTTTATTACTGTGGATTCTGTGATACAGTAATGTGCGGTGTGTATGAGGGTATCACAGAATCCACAGCCATAAACCTCACAGTAATGTGCGGTGTGTATGAGTGTGAGGTTTATGGCTGTGGATCTCTGTGATACCCTCATACACACCGCACATTACTGTGTTTTATTGCTGTGGAGCTCTGATACAGTAATGTGCAGGGTGTATGAGCGTGAGTTTTATTGCTGTCGAACTCTGTGATACGCTCCTATACACCACACATTACTGTGAATTTTATTGCTGTGTATATGTTTTTGGGAGGTTTTTGTTTGCATGTTTCCTTTCTGTATCCACGTTTTTGTTTTTTCTTATAATTTTTTTTTTTAAGATCATGAAAATCCCAGTGAACACCAGTATAGATCTGATCCAGTGAATCGTTTAAATCCACCTCGTTATGTTGGCGACGCGGCACAGTTGAGTAATTCCCCCCTGGAGCACCCTTGCCAAAAATGCAGCCAGCTTGTCTGCCAATGCGTAGGCGTTTCGCGGAGCAAGAAGAGGCCGTACAGCTGTATCGATTGCGGCAAATCTTATGGCAAAGAGTCCTACGTCCTTATACACCAACGGTCTCACCTGCACGGCGGGAAGTATAAGTGCGCGACTTGCGAAAAGAGCTTTCAGAAACCTTCTCACCTGCAGCGGCACCTGAAGACCCACGAGAAGAAGATGGTGTCAAAGTGTAAGAAGTGCAAGGAGACCTTCGACACCAAGGAGGGGTTTATTGCGCACCGGAGAGAGAAGCACCAGAAGGTTATGATGAAACGAGGAGGTCAGTGCGACACGTGCGGTGAGAAGTTTAAATCACAGACAGGACTGCGGCAACACAGGAGGGTCCACCGAAAGGTCCATATGTGTACAGTGTGCGACATGAGGTTTAGCAACAAGTCGGACTTCATCCGTCACCAGCGAGACCACGGGATAGCTCAGGGGTACAAGTGCGAGATCTGCTCCAAGGTCTACACGAGACGATACAACTACATCAGGCACAAGAACTCTCACTCGTTTATAAAGATGTCAAGGAAACGTCCTCGCATGGACAAGCAACCGAAGCAAACCCTGAAATCCATCATTCCCAGTAACCTCAGACCATGTCTCCCTTATGACCAAGTGCAGGCCACTCCAGTATCTTCTCTGGACAAGTCAAGCCCAGAGGAGCCGTGTCAACTAGGTGCCTGGAGTAACGAGTTCTCTAAAGGTGTGAATATAAAGAAACCTCAGCCGTTTCACAAGATGTTTACATCCCCCAAAGAGGTAAAGAGGGAACTAGGCTCTCCTGGTCATTTACCCCAAACCAGCTCCATGCGTGATGCTGACCGGAGGAGGATTTGGAACAGGACGTATCTGCAGCTGAAGCTCCCTCTGCAGCATTGGGTCTCAGAATCCAGAACGCTCTTCAGCTGTAAGAGGTGCAGAAAAGTCTTCAGGCACCAAAACTCCTTGGTCCGGCATCACCACAGCCACACAAAGACCTACATCTGCCGGCAGTGCGGTAACACCTTCTCGAAGCTTCTGCACGTCTACATCCATAGGATTGAACACGAGAACAAGAAGCCCCACACATGTGAGACCTGCAGGAAAGGCTTCAGTTTCAAATCTCTGCTCCTACTTCACCAGAATCTGCACAAGACCCAACCGGCAAGACAGGACACAGCCCCCCCTTCCAGGTCCACCAGCCGGACGTCTAGTTCCTCGGTCCTGGGACCCATTTACCAGTGTCCGCACTGCGAGTCGTGCTTTGACAAGCTTACCAGCATTCTCCTCCACGCCAAACTCCACAAACGTCAGGCGGCTAGGAGATGCCTGTACCAGACCCGTCTGCAGAGATCTCCGGTCTGTAGAAGGACAAGACCTCCACCAAGAGCCGACACAAGACACTAGATTTCCAGGGGACCACACAGCGGGGCTAGAGGCCCACAGGCTTAACCGTGCAGCTGCCAGAGAGGCTTCAGCAATGAAATCCATCTGTGCTAGAGCAAAGTCAAAAGGTCACCTCAGCAACAAGACCTCTGCTGGTCACCAGCCCAGCCCAAACATGCTCTCCTACCTTGTATTTATGCAATAAATGAGTTTGCACACTTTGGGAGTTTTCTAGTCTTTACATTCACCTAAATTTGTAGGTTTCACTAAGGGTTAAAATGTAAATATATTAAACACCTGACGAGGTTCTTCAATTCCAAGATCACATTGTGGGTGTGATGGGGGACCGTCCATTGGAGAGATGTCGCCAGGTCCATTGGATGAAAGGTTTCTAGTCCATGGATTTATTATTGGTTTTTTGGGTTTACATTGTGTATATATTTCCCGGTAAAGATTATATTCCGGCTGTTTGTTGCATCGCTTGCACTGGCTGAGGGTGAAATGAAGTTGAAATCTTCACCTAACCAGGTGTTGTGTTATGTTTTTTGGACAAAAAAGACTAAAGTTATTCAAAGAACACTGCGTTGGCCACGAAAGCCCACCGACCGGTGCAATTTCGTGGCCATTCAGCTATTCAAAAAGCTGGCAATTCACCAAATATTGGTCTTTGCCGGCAGTGAAATACGGTGTCTGTGCGGCGGCAGTGAAATACGGTGCCTGTTCGGCGGCAGTGAAATAAGGTGCCTGTTCGGCAACAGTGAAATACGGTGCTTGTTTGGCAGCAGTGAAATACGGTGCTGTTCGACAGCAGTGAAATCCCCCATAGAGAAGCAATGGTTAATCTATTCACATTGAACAGCAGAGAAATGTCAGTGAAATGACCTGATGTTCAGTGGTTTCATTCGACAGGTTTAATCAGGCGAATCCCATAGGTTTCAATGTTACAAATATTCCCGTTTTTATGCAATATCTAATAAACCGTTTTATTTTAATCTGCAGCAAAAAGTCTATTTAGGAATTTTATTTTTTTTTAATCCTAAAAAATTTTTAATGGCATTTTTGTTTATTCTTTTATTCCTCGTAGGACCTTTTATATATTATTCCCAGGCATTTTCATCCACTCATGTTTGTTTCTTTTTAACTCCTGGTCGTCGGCTTTTCTTGGATCAATTCGTCGGATACAGTCGGCGTTTTTTCGATTTAATTTGGTTTCATTTTGGTGCTCTCTGAATAACCCCTTAGGTCAGGGATCAGACTCCACCCCCTCCAATTATTTATAGCCTACAACTCCCAAAATTCTTGGAATGCAACAGATGACCAGAGTGTCATGGGAGTTGTAGTTCAGAAACCTCTTGAGGGCCGGAGTTTGAGATCGCTGGAACAATGGCCCTATTCCAGCCGTGGCGTCAACTTAATCAGAGCTGTTGCATACGTATCAACCCCATAGAGCAGAGCTGTCACACCCCAGCCTCCCAGAGGTTTCTGTACTACAACTCCCATCATTCTCTGCCCATATATGCATTGAAAGAATTCTGGGAATTGTAGGCATCCACGTCTGAGGGGCCGTGAGTTTGACAGATCTGACCTAGAGCTGGATTACAAAGTTCACGCTAAGGGCCCTCATCACCTGGTCTGAGCTGAAACGGGGACGCTAACAGAAAATACCTGCGCCTGCCCGTGTACCCCTTAGCGTCCTTTTTTTAAAACCAGATTACGAGGCAGGCGCTGAATTCCTGCCCCGTAACTCAGCACTAACACGTCCCCGCAAGCATCACCTCCTGGAGTCCATAGGACTCCCTGGAGAGTTGTGCTTCCGGCTGTATGACCTGCAAGACCTCGCTCTCCCGAGATCGTGCAGGGCCTCAGTGATTCATGGGTGGAGACTTTGTCCCCAGTCTCACTCTGCTCCTGGTGGCTAGAAGCAGTGGATCACGCCACCGTACGATGGGAGGTATCTCTGAATGGGGAGGGGGGGGGGGTCCAGCTGGTGCTAAATAAATCAGCACCAGCTTCTATCTTAAAACAAACACTAAAAGCTAAACCCTGTTATCCTTATGGTGCAGCACAATGCTATAAAGTGGCACGTTCACATTCAGCGATTCTGCAACGACCAAAGAGGGGGTGGCAGGCAGGTTGGGGGGTGGTGGCACAGAACTCCATCTTGAAGGATAAAACCCCAGCGGTACAGCGTCCATACCCAGTGGCAGGATCCCGGGGTGTGTGCTATAGCGCCGCTAGAGTTGTAAACAGAATAAAAACAAACTGGTTGAGTCTGACATGATCCTAAATCAGAGCGTGTAAAGCAGCGCCGCATCTTCTCCAACCAGCTCCGACGCAGAGTCTGAGGTTATAACGTTTAACTGTCTGACTCTAAGCAGTGTGTGCTGCGCAGAAACCCATTAAATCAACGACTGGTTAATCCATAATGTGCCAAGTCACACCAGCTGGCTCTTCCACACGGCCGCCATACAGGTACCGGTCCATGGCTAGTGCCGAGTCACACCAACTGGCCCTTCCACACTCCCCATGGCCGCCATACAGGAACCGGTCCATGGCTAGTGCCGAGTCACACCAGCTGGCCCTTCCACACTCCCCATGGCCGCCATACAGGAACCGGTCCATGGCTAGTGCCGAGTCACACCAGCTTCCTGGGCCATAGAGCATGTAGATTATTAGACGTTACTAATCAGTCGAGGTTATTTTAGGCGCATTGCGAGGTGAGGAACCAGCGCTCTGTAATCCTGTCTGGATTGCCATGAACTGACCTTGTCCACCAAACAGAAGCACAGTGACACGTCCATGGGTTAATGTCGGTGATTCTCCGTATTACGCGCTGCATCCTGGGAATTCTATAGGGATTATTCACTAACCTCAGCGTTGGCAACCGAAGGATTTTCACCAAACGTGCAATTTCAGGGAAGTTCATCTATTCATGAAGCTGTCAATTCGCCAAATCCAGGAACACTGACCGCGCAATCGGCCATGATTTGGCAGCACCGATATTGTCCCATTGGAAACTATTGACTTGTCTGGTCACAGAACAAGGAATTGGACTGAAATTTCAGTGAAATGACAGATTTTTCTTTTTCAACTCTTTGAAACCTCCGGGATTTGCATGTTTAAATGTAAAAATAAATTTAACCCCTTAGTGACTGGGCGGTTTTACACAAATCCGTCCTTTAGTGACCGCTGCAGTTTTTACGTTTCTGCGCTGTTCATGTTTAGGTCAAATTTTCCTCTTACTCGTTTACTCAACCCACACATATTATACACCGTTTTTCCCGCCATTAAATGGACTTTCTAGAAATACCATTATTTCCATCATATGAAATATGACAAAAAAATGGTAAAAACACACTTATCGTAATTTAATCCCAAAAGACCCCGGCTAGTTTCAAAATTTTTTCCCGAGACTAGAAATACCCAATTTTTACATGTTTTTGCTTTTTAACCCCTTCACTGCTGAGCCAGTTCACCTATGTGCGCTGCGCTCATTCTGACCATTTTGTGCTAATTATTTTTAGATGACAGCCTAGGTCCTATTTAACTAAACCCCCCCAGACAAAAAAAAACCCCTTATATAATAAGTGTTTTTGTTTTTAAACCAAACCCGGTCATGTTTGGTATCATTGGAAAGGCCATGATCAGGCCTTTCCAATGATGTCAAACATGACCATCTAGTTGCCACGGATCGGGAGATAAAGGGATCCAAAGAATCCCGCTATCTCTACATGGCAGCTAGAAGGTTAACTGGCCCACTGACATCCTCACACATATGGTGAGATTGTCAGTGGGTGGTGGGGGACCTGGAGGCTTGGCTGACATCCAAGATGTCAGCCCCCCTCCAGGTTCTAATCGCGTTTTTGGTGCCGAATCGCGATCCGGCAGGAAAACCATTAATGCAGTACACCGCTGAAAAGGGGAGACTCTCCCCTTTCCAGCGGTGCAAAAAGCATCTCCCTAGCTTCAATGGTTGGGGAGATAGAGGGCTCCAAAGGATTTCAATGGGGGCACCTGCTCATGACGTCACCACGCAACGTGGTGACATCATCGAGCTCGCCGGCCCATGTAAATCACATGGGCAGGCTTCCTCCCTGCCAGATCTGTGAGGGATCCAGCAAGGGAGCTAAGTATCGGGCGGGAGGCGGGGTTAGGCGCGCTGATGTACTATGTACGTCCGTGGTCTCTAAGGGGTTAAAGATATTTATTAACCTCCCTGGCGGTCTCATTTTTGGAACCACATCTAAAAGTGTTTGCCCCCCCAGCAGTATCCCGAGTGAGGCTCGGGTTAAATTCCTGTTGGAAGCGGTAACCCCGAGCAACACTCAGGATGCCGCTGGATACATTACCTCTCCCTGCGCTCCCTCGATGTCCCCGCAGCCTCCTCCGGCGATCGCGACCTTATACTTCCTGGCTCCCTCCTCGCGAAAAGGAATCCAGGAAGTGAAATGCCTCGATCGCCAGGGGAGACTGTGGGAGAGGTGATGTACACAGCCCGAGTGTGTATCGGGGTCACCGCTCTCAGCGGTGAAATTTAACCCCGAGACACACTAGGGATTCAGCCAGGGAGGTTAAAGGATATTTTTTACAAAACCCCTTTATTTTTGATAAGACTCATTTTGTAGCAGACTTTGTTTTAACCCCCTGACGGTTTTCCCGAGTGTGGCTCGGGGTTAACTTTTTGTACTGAAAGCGGTATCCCCGAGCCACACTCGGGCCGATACTTACATGTCCTGCGCTCCCTCGCTGATCCCCGCAGTCACACTGCAGTCGAGTGTGACGTCACACTGCCTGGTTCCTTTCTCGTGAGGAGTGAAACCAGGAAGTGTGACGTCACGCTCGGCTGTGACTGCGGGGACAGTGAGGGAGTGTAGGACATGTAAGTATCGGCCCGAGTGTGGCCCGGGGATACCGCTTTCCGTATTGAACGTTAACCCCGAGCCACACTCATACCGCTAGGGGGTCAGATTAATTGTACAGATTGTAACGCCGGGGAGGTTAAAGGACTTTATTAGACCTTTTTTTTTTACTACATTTTATTGATTTAGTAAGAAGAGTTTTTCTTTCAGTTCGGTGGAATTCACCCAGGCCGATTCGGCAGTGATTGGCGCTTTTCTCAGACGATGGTGATGGTTTCAGCAAAATACTGCGAACATTCGATTACTAGTGAATTCACCGTATTTTGGGTGAAATGGAAACGCCAAAATTCTGTTCAATTTAGGTGCTTAGTGAATAGGCCCGGTCTGTCTGAAAGCCCATTTCTGCCTGTATGCTGATAATGCAGACCCCTGTGTGACATTGTGCCAGATAAGGGACGCCATCTAGACTTCACAAGCCAGTGATATTTCTGTAAAGGATATTGTGACAGACTCAGCGGTCTCTGGGCAGTTGGAGGAGCCTGGGGGCAGCCTCCTTCTTATTGACTATGGACCAAAGGTGCTAACTGGGGTTTGCCAGATGGATTGCCCAGGGAATCCGTATTTATGTTGACTGTATTAGCTGTCCTGTCTGTATATTGTACTATTCTGTAGCTACACCCCTCTCTTCATATTGTATACTTGCTGCTATAAGACGATTCCTTTGAACTCCCTGCTTCTCTCATCCCCCCCCCCCAGGTCTCTTCCATTCTTTACTGACGCTATCTGATCTAATCTGTCATGTATTCTGGAAGGGGGGGGGGGGTTGTGTCTCAACTGTGTTTTTAGCTGTGTGTTTCAAATAAAGAGTCTTTGTTTTGCTACTCAACGATACTGGTCCTGCCTGGTGCTTTGTAGAGAGAAGGTTTGGGGGGCTGCTAAAGCTGGATTTCGGGGTCCAGCTTTAGGAAAGCTAGCGTTTGACAGAGGCACAGGGTCGGTGTGACAGGCGGTCTGTCACAGATACGAAATTAAAAAAAACAACATTTTACACTATTGTCTCAGAATAACTTTACATGAAACAGCCGTTTTACTGGACATTTGTTTATCGCACTTCCCATGTTTTAGGAGAATCTCCCCACCCCCCCCCCCGCAAATAGAACAGAGTTCCCAAAACAGATGAACCAATCCCGCCGTCACCGTATGACTCTGTATCATCATCCTCTGCCGGCCGACATACACGAAGAAACTGGCGACTGAAACAATGGGCTCATAATTCTCCTGAACCCTCCCCACTTTATAACGTGAACCCCGTTTTCCTTACCCAGAATCCCTTGCTGCATGTGGACCTGTGCCCTGCATTGCATGCGAGTCTCGGCCGGGCGGGCATATTTCTTTCACGTTGAAATTTTAACCCTACTCGCCCAGGACTCACTTAGTTGAAGGTTTACAGCAACCTCAGCCCTCTAGATGTTTTGGAACTCCCTCTCCCATAATGCTCAGCTACTCACTAGATGAACTCCATCTCCCATGATGCTCTGCGTATCTAGTGTGTGTCTGGGTTCCATGGGAGATGGAGTTCTAAAACATTGGGGGGGGCAGGGTTGCTGAGCCCCGTTTTATTGTGATTAAGAGGTCAATAACACACCATGTGTGGCCCCTCTGTACATGGAAGGCGTTGGCTGTTAAGTGTTCCCACCCTGTATAAAGCAGAGACAGAAACGAGCGACTCCAGGACGATTTAGAAACAAGTGTCATTTTATTCACAAATCTACACATCGAAATGGAACAGACCCCGTCAGGTAATGGGGGGGGGGGGGGAGGGAGAGACATACCAGACCTATACTCTAACAAGCTATATATATATAGCGGGACTCGTGTCGGAAAGCTGGCGGGAGAATCGGCGTTTATGTCACCCGGAGTTACTCCGCGCCGGATCCAGAGAGCTTGACCGGGTCCAGGGGTCGGTTGAGAGGAACAATCACTGGATATTTTGTGACATTTAGCGAATCCAAACTAAGCCGAGACCGTCGGGTTTTTTCCCCCACCAGCCCTGGAAGGCGCCAACGTGTGGAATCTGGCGGACATTCTGGATGACATTCACTGAACGGAGGGCGGGCGTATGTGTACGCGTCGCTTCGGGTAATCGCCGACTGTATCAGGAGTAACTGGTGGCAAATAGCCGAGCCCACTCGTACAGCCGAGGATCCAGTATCGGTGCCGACCCGGTGCTTAATGAATAACGCTGTGTGTCCAGAACAAACACCAAGAAAACGAAGCAACGTGAGAGCTGACAATGATACGATAACGTGGAGCAACCTCGCGCTGACCCTCCATAACATGGGAGTGAGGACCGGAACACACAGGAATCAATTTAACCGGTTCAAGACTCGGCAGCTGCGCCCGGTATGAGCCGCCAGCAGTTAGTATGGCGCCATGGCCTCGCTCGAGGGGGTCACATCGTGATAGATGAAAAAAGTGAGATCAGGTTGATGGGACAGTTTAGGGGTCAGCAGCTAAACACCCGAATCCCACATTACAACCCAACATCGCCTGCAAGACCACGAGGAACTGTCAGTACAAGGAGCACCGGGCCGGCACCACATCCTGGTAACTAAAAGGAGCCGTTACGGGGAGTCAAAAAGATTAAAAAAAAAAAAAACAATGGCGTGAAGGCCGTGTTCCACCAAAAATACGCTCACCCTCAGTATATGAAATAATCACCCCAAATCCTACCCAGGAGGAAACTCTCCAAAACAACATTAACCAAAAAACGGTTTGCCGGTTCTGTGATTCAGACGAGGCAGCGGCGACAGTCGCTGTGTTATTCCGGTGGATTGCAGGTGACACGGGGACTGTTTGCTGGTCAGAGCCCCGGTTCATGCCGTGCGCTACAGCTGCAAACCTGGGAATAACGGGGAATATTGTCTATAAAACAGGAAAGTAGAACAATAACCAGCGTGTCTGAAACCCCAAGACCTCCTGCCTGCGAAGAGGCACGCAGGAGCTGAACCTCCACCGGGCACCGCGTGCCATCTCCTGTTATTTCCCACGAAAACCTCCTGAAGGGGGCACTTTTGCTTGTAAAAAAGGTGTTGAGACGTAGCGGGGGCCCAGAAAGCACGAGCTGCTTCAGGCCGTCACGTGTCGGTGGAGACTTCCCAGGATCAAAAGGAGCTTCCTCTGTAACGGGAGAAACGTTGGCGGGCGTGTAATAAAAGTGGAGAGCGTTAGGAGCAGACCCGGTCACGCGACACTCCGGCGAGGTGGTCCAGGGAGCGTGCACATTGATGAGGGGATCCGGTTTAATAGTCGGCTAAGGGCCGCAGCTCTAAAAAAGAAATAAAATCAAGGCCGGGGGCGTCAGGGTCTTCTCTGCACAAACCCGGCAGGACACAGCGCTGCGGAGATACAGAACCAATGCCATCTGATGCTGGGACACGGGGAGTCCTCTGAGAAAGTATCACCTTGTGGTCAGGGCCAAAACACAATGCTGGTTTCATGGTATCGCAAGGACAGGTGGACAGGTGGACACGCGGCCGTCGTACCAGGCAGATGCACGGGGCCATTTATAGGAATCGGAAACATCAACCCATGACACCAGGTGCTTTCTCCGGTGAAGATCAGGGGAACCCGCGGCCATGACAGCATCCTGCACCGCTCACGAACATAAACCCAACATCCAGGCTTCTCTGCAGTTTGAAGAAGTATTCCAGTCGCAGATCTTCATCCACTGCAAAGTTTCACGTTGTTGAGGTTGTGGGAGCCGCAAGGTGTGTTCTGGCTCCACCAGACGAGTAGACATATTCATAGGGTGCGCACTGGGGGTATAGGTTTGTGAGTGGTGTAGAACGTGCAGATAAAGTCAGTCCTTCCAGGCGAGTTTGGCTTTAGTACCGGACCCTGGAGCCGCTGCAGCAGAATCCGGTAAGAAGGCCAAGCAGAGGGTGAATGCCGAGCGGCCTTGCAATATCTGGACCCAGACGCGTTTCTCCTGGTCGCCTCTCTAGTTTTGGGAGTTCTGGATGTTGTGGACGCGGATATGAGCGAGCAGCGTCTCCTCCTTGTTGAAGCTGCGGTCGCACTGGCTGCACGGGAAAGGTTTCTCCGAGGCGTGCAAAGCCTGGTGGGCCACCAGCTGGGTCTTCAGGAAGAAGCTGTCGGTGCACTGCGTGCACTTGAAGGGCTTGGTGTCGGTGTGGACGCCCTCGTGGGTGATCAGCAGGGACTTGTCATTGAAGCTCTTCTCACAGTGTCGGCACTTGTAGGGCTTGGGCTTCAGGTGACACTCGCCATGGGCATCCAGGCTGCTCTGGTTGGGGAACCACTTGTTGCAGTGGTTGCACTTTTGCGGCTTCTCTCCAGTGTGCGTTCTTTTGTGCGCCACGAGGAGCGCCTGGTCGTTGAACTTCTTATCGCACTGGTCGCAGTGGAAGGGCTTCCCGTACGTGTGGATGTTGCTGTGAGCCGAGAGGAGAGACGGCTTTGAGAAGCTCTCGTCGCACAGCATGCAGGGATAGGCCAGTTTTCCCGTGTGGGTTCGCTGATGAGCTTCCATGATGGACTTGTCTCTGAAGCGCTTGTCGCAGTACTGGCACTCCAGCGGCTTGAAGTCGGGAGGAGGACTGTCCTCGGCTTCGAAGGAGCTGCAGCTGTCGGAGCCGCTCACAATGTAGCCAGTGTCGGTCACTCTCAGCGAGGGCTGCGAATGCTCCCGGCGATGCACCACCAGCTCGGACTTAAAGGTGAAGCACTCCTTGCAGTCCTCGCACTGGTGAGGCTTCTCGTCGCGGTGGGACTTGCGGTGCTCTTCCAGCTCGCCGCTGTCTTTAAAGCAGGTCTCGCACTCGGGGCAGTAAAACTGTCTGCGCTTCCGCAGGCTTCTGCCATAAACGACCGGAGACTGACTCTGATCCTGGATGCGCTCGCCTCCGTTCTGCTCCTCCTGACTCTCCTCACGGCTCCTCTTCCCAGGTTTCTTCTCCTCTTGCTCCTCATTCTCCATGACGGTTTCAGGCTGCGGATCCTCCATCCTCTCTGAGCCAAAACGCCGAGCTGGAACAAAAGAAGAGACATTCAGAACAAAATGCACAATGAAGACGAATCAGAGGACGACGGCGCGTGTGCTCTGTGTATTAACACTCTGGGCAAAGTGGAGAAGAGCCACCAAGAACCATGATGCCTTGCGGGGCCACAACCATTACACATCAGCGTGAGGGGGGAATGTTAGAAGATCTGAGCACGCTCAGCCACCCTCCCCTTCTCTCCTCCGTAACACGATCTCAGCACTCACAGCCATCCTCCTCTTCTCTGTAACACGATCTCAGCACTCTCACCTTCTCTCCTCCGTAACACGATCCCAGCACTCACAGCCACCCTCACCTTCTCTCCTCCGTAACATGATCCCAGCACGCTCAGCCACCCTCCCCTTCTCTCCTCCGTAACACGATCTCAGCACTCACAGCCACCCTCCCCTTCTCTCCTCCGTAACATGATCCCAGCACTCACAGCCACCCTCCCCTTCTCTCCTCCGTAACATGATCCCAGCACTCACAGCCACCCTCCTCCTCTGTAACACGATCTCAGCACTCACAGCCATCCTCACCTTCTCTGTAACATGATCCCAGCACTCACAGCCACCCTCCCCTTCTCTGTAACATGATCCCAGCACTCACAGCCATCCTCAACCTTCTCTGTAACATGATCCCAGCACTCACAGCCACCCTCCCCTTCTCTGTAACATGATCCCAGCACTCACAGCCATCCTCCCCTTCTCTGTAACATGATCTCAGCACTCACAGCCATCCTCCCCTTCTCTGTAACATGATCTCAGCACTCACAGCCATCCTCCCCTTCTGTAACATGATCTCAGCACTCACAGCCATCCTCACCTTCTCTCCTCCGTAACACGATCTCAGCACTCACAGCCATCCTCACCTTCTCTCCTCCGTAACATGATCCCAGCACTCACAGCCATCCTCCCCTTCTCTCCTCCGTAACACGATCCCAGCACTCACAGCCATCCTCCCCTTCTCTGTAACATGATCTCAGCACTCACAGCCATCCTCCCCTTCTCTGTAACATGATCTCAGCACTCACAGCCATCCTCCCCTTCTCTGTAACATGATCCCAGCACTCACAGCCATCCTCACCTTCTCTCCTCCGTAACACGATCTCAGCACTCAGCCACCCTCACCTTCTCTCCTCCGTAACACGATCTCAGCACTCACAGCCATCCTCACCTTCTCTCCTCCGTAACATGATCCCAGCACTCAGCCACCCTCACCTTCTCTCCTCCGTAACACGATCTCAGCACTCACAGCCATCCTCACCTTCTCTCCTCCGTAACATGATCCCAGCACTCAGCCACCCTCCCTTCTCTCCTCCGTAACACGATCCCAGCACTCACAGCCATCCTCACCTTCTCTCCTCCGTAACACGATCCCAGCACTCACAGCCATCCTCACCTTCTCTCCTCTGTAACATGATCCCAGCACTCACAGCCATCCTCACCTTCTCTCCTCCGTAACACGATCCCAGCACTCACAGCCACCCTCACCTTCTCTCCTCCGTAACACGATCCCAGCACTCACAGCCATCCTCACCTTCTCTCCTCCGTAACACGATCCCAGCACTCACAGCCATCCTCACCTTCTCTCCTCCGTAACACGATCCCAGCACTCACAGCCATCCTCACCTTCTTCCTCCGTAACGCGATCCCAGCACTCACAGCCACCTCACCTTCTCTCCTCCGTAACGCGCGATCCCAGCACTCACAGCCATCCTCACCTTCTCTCCTCCGTAACACGATCCCAGCACTCACAACCACCCTCACTTCTCTCCTCCGTAACACGATCCCAGCACTCACAGCCATCCTCACCTCTCTCCTCCGTAACACGATCCCAGCACTCACAGCCATCCTCACCTTCTCTCCTCCGTAACGCGATCCCAGCACTCACAACCACCCTCACCTTCTCTCCTCCGTACACAGATCCCAGCACTCACAGCCATCCTCACCTTCTCTCCTCCGTAACACGATCCCAGCACTCACAGCCATCCTCACCTTCTCTCCTCCGTAACACGATCCCAGCACTCACAGCCATCCTCACCTTCTCTCCTCCGTAACGCGATCCCAGCACTCACAGCCACCCTCACCTTCTCTCCTCCGTAACGCGATCCCAGCACTCACAGCCACCCTCACCTTCTCTCCTCCGTAACACGATCCCAGCACTCACAGCCATCCTCACCTTCTCTCCTCCGTAACACGATCCCAGCACTCACAACCACCCTCACCTTCTCTCCTCCGTAACATGATCCCAGCACTCACAGCCATCCTCACCTTCTCTCCTCCGTAACACGATCCCAGCACTCACAACCACCCTCACCTTCTCTCCTCCGTAACACGATCCCAGCACTCACAACCACCCTCACCTTCTCTCCTCCGTAACACGATCCCAGCACTCACAGCCACCCTCACCTTCTCTCCTCCGTAACATGATCCCAGCACTCACAGCCATCCTCACCTTCTCCTCCGTAACACGATCCAGCACTCACAGCCACCCTCACCTTCTCTCCTCCGTACACGATCCCAGCACTCACAGCCATCCTCACTTCTCTCCTCCGTAACACGATCCCAGCACTCACAGCCATCCTCACCTTCTCTCCTCCGTAACACGATCCCAGCACTCACAGCCACCCTCACCTCTCTCCTCCGTAACCAGATCCAGCACTCACAGCCATCCTCACCTTCTCTCCTCCGTAACACGATCCCAGCACTCACAGCCATCCTCACCTTCTCTCCTCCGTAACACGATCCCAGCACTCACAGCCACCCTCACCTTCTCTCCTCCGTAACACGATCCCAGCACTCACAACCACCCTCACCATGTCACGGCTACAATCATCGTTTTGTCACAGTCTAATTCACAACCTTTATATCTCCCAGCGCTCCCAGAAACCTGGCTCTCACCTTCCGACACCGCTAGCGCAGCCTCCCTATCCTTTCACGGTCTCCAACTGACCCACACACCTAGATTGGAATGAAAGTGTGGGGGCGCGTGACTTCTACTCCATCCTGCGGTTTCCAGCTTATTCCTCCCTCCTAGTCTCCTTTGAAGTCCATGCTATCCGCCTTTAACGTCCCCCTGGACACTTTCTAGCACATTTCTCAGCCTGGCTCCCTCACTGTCTCTCATCTGACATTCCCATCGACTCTCCTACCAACCCCCACACCTCCAAACTCCTCACCGTCACCTCCTCTTTGGGTCTCACACACAGCGGTCCAAAATCTTCCAACACCTGGTCTATAACCAGCTCACCAGTTTCCTCGCTGCCAACTCCCTACTTGACCTGCACCAGTCCGGCTTTCACTCCCAGCGTCCACTGAGACGGCTCTGGCCAAGGAGACTAATGATTCAGCTGCTGCTAAAAGCAAAGGTCACGTCTCCCTGCTTATTCTTCATGGCTTTACCGCTGCATTTGACTCTGTTGACCTCCCTCTCCTGCACCTCACGCTGCGTCAACTTGGCCTCAGTGTCACTGATCTCTCCTGGTTCTCTCTCTCTTCGCTCCTTCAGTGTCTCCTTCGCTGTTGGGGAGCCTCAAGGCTCTGTTCTTGGTCTCCTACTCTTCTTGATCTATACGTCCTCACTGGGCCACCTCATCTCTTCCTACGGATTCAATTATCATCTCTATGCTGAGGACACCCATATCTACCTTTCCTCCCCCGATCTCTTTCCTCGTGTTGGACCGTGTTACAGCCGGCCAATCAGCGGTCTCCGACTGGATGACGTCACGTTTCCTAAAGCTCAACCTCTCTGAAACTGAACTTCTCGTCTTCCCTCCCTCAAACCTCCATTCCTGCCCCCATCTCCCTTCAGGTGAATGGTGCCACCATTACTTCTACCTCTTAAGCTCCATTGCCTCAGGGTCCTCTTGGACTCCAAGCTATCCTTCACTCCTCACATTCAGTCTAACTAAATCCTGCTACTTCCACCTAAAAGACATTGCGCACATCTGTCCCTTTCTTAATCAGGACTCTGCTAAAATGCTCAGCCAAGCTCTTATCTCCCACCTTGACTACTGTAACATCCTTCTCTCTGGACTTAAGAAATCCCAGATTCTCCCTCTGCAGTCTGTAATGAACGCCTGTGCCAGACTCATACACCTCACCTTTGTCAGTCTCTCTTTTAGAATCCAATTCATTCTATTGGTCACATACAAAGCTCTCCATAACCGCGCCGCTGCCTACATCTCCTCCCTTATTAACAGGAATATCCCATCCTGACCACTTCGCTCAGCCAATGATCTGATGCTATCAGTTCCCCGTACCCCTAACTCCCACCTTCAGGACTTCGCTCAAGCTGCCCCCTTTCTATGGAACTCCGTCCCCCGCAACATCAGACTCTCGTCTCTCCTCTTAGATTGTAAGCTCTGGAGCAGGGTCTCCTCTCAGACTGTAAGCTCTGGAGCAGGGTCTCCTCTCAGATTGTAAGCTCTGGGGCAGGGTCCCCTCTCCTCTCAAATTGTAAACTCTGGATCAGGGTCTCCTCTCAGACTGTAAGCTCTGGAGCAGGGTCCCCTCTCCTCTTAGATTGTAAACTCTGGGGCAGGGTCCCCTCTCCTCTTAGATTGTAAGCTCTGGAGCAGGGTCTCCTCTCAGACTGTAAGCTCTGGAGCAGGGTCCCCTCTCCTCTTAGATTGTAAACTCTGGGGCAGGGTCCCCTCTCCTCTCAAATTGTAAACTCTGGAGCAGGGTCTCCTCTCAGACTGTAAGCTCTGGAGCAGGGTCTCCTCTCAGACTGTAAGCTCTGGAGCAGGGTCTCCTCTCAGACTGTAAGCTCTGGAGCAGGGTCTCCTCTCAGACTGTAAGCTCTGGAGCAGGGTCTCCTCTCAGACTGTAAGCTCTGGAGCAGGGTCCCCTCTCCTCTTAGATTGTAAACTCTGGGGCAGGGTCCCCTCTCCTCTTAGATTGTAAGCTCTGGGGCAGGGTCCCCTCTCCTCTTAGATTGTAAGCTCTGGGGCAGGGTCCCCTCTCCTCTTAGATTGTAAGCTCTGGAGCAGGATCCCCTCTCCTCTTAGATTGTAAACTCTGGGGCAGGGTCCCCTCTCCTCTTAGATTGTAAACTCTGGAGCAGGATCCCCTCTCCTCTTAGATTGTAAACTCTGGGGCAGGGTCCCCTCTCCTCTTAGATTGTAAACTCTGGGTCAGGGTCCCCTCTCCTCTTAGATTGTAAGCTCTGGAGCAGGGTCCCCTCTTAGATTGTAAGCTCTGGAGCAGGGTCCCCTCTTAGATTGTAAGCTCTGGAGCAGGGTCCCCTCTTAGATTGTAAGCTCTGGAGCAGGGTCCTCTCTCCTCTTAGATTGTAAACTCTGGGGCAGGGTCCCCTCTCCTCTTAGATTGTAAACTCTGGAGCAGGATCCCCTCTCCTCTTAGATTGTAAGCTCTGGGGCAGGGTCCCCTCTCCTCTCAAATTGTAAACTCTGGAGCAGGGTCTCCTCTCAGACTGTAAGCTCTGGAGCAGGGTCTCCTCTCAGACTGTAAGCTCTGGAGCAGGGTCTCCTCTCAGACTGTAAGCTCTGGAGCAGGGTCCCTCTCAGACTGTAAGCTCTGGAGCAGGGTCTCCTCTCAGACTGTAAGCTCTGGAGCAGGGTCTCCTCTCAGACTGTAAGCTCTGGAGCAGGGTCTCCTCTCAGACTGTAAGCTCTGGAGCAGGGTCTCCTCTCAGACTGTAAGCTCTGGAGCAGGGTCTCCTCTCAGACTGTAAGCTCTGGAGCAGGGTCTCCTTCAGACTGTAAGCTCTGGAGCAGGGTCTCCTCTCAGACTGTAAGCTCTGGAGCAGGGTCTCCTCTCAGACTGTAAGCTCTGGAGCAGGTCTCTCCTCTCAGACTGTAAGCTCTGGAGCAGGGTCTCCTCTCAGACTGTAAGCTCTGGAGCAGGGTCTCCTCTCAGACTGTAAGCTCTGGAGCAGGGTCTCCTCTCAGACTGTAAGCTCTGGAGCAGGGTCTCCTCTCAGACTGTAAGCTCTGGAGCAGGGTCTCCTCTTAGATTGTAAGCTCTGGAGCAGGGTCCCCTCTCCTCGTAGATTGTAAACTCTGGGGCAGGGTCTCCTCTCCTCTTAGATTGTAAACTCTGGGGCAGGGTTCCCTCTCCTCTCAGATTGTAAGCTCTGAAGCAGGGTCTCCTCTCAGATTGTAAGCTCTGGGGCAGGGTCCCCTCTCCTCTTAGATTGTAAACTCTGGAGCAGGATCCCCTCTCCTCTTAGATTGTAAGCTCTGGAGCAGGATCCCCTCTCCTACTGTTCTGTTTGTTTAAGGTGTGTATTTTTAATGTATTTTTGTTGCTCTAACCCATTGTACAGCGCTATGGAACTTGTTGGCGCTTCATGAATACTTGTAACGCCTCCTCGCAGCACATTGTCTCGTATTTATATTATTACGGTTTGTGTGTTTATTAATTTTTAGGATAACCCCCAGGCTTTTCTGATGAATTACAAGCTCCGCCCATTAATACCTGGAATAAGAGGCACAGGTTTTAACCTTTTCTTATCCAGATCTCAGCATTCCCAGCATTAACCCTGTCATCTCCAGGTACCAGTAGTTTGCAATATCCAAGCTTTCCTTCTATCCTCCTCCCTGTTGCACTCTCCACCGCACCCCCCCCCCGCATCCCCTTTATCTCACGGGGTTTCCTGCTCCGCACAAAGCCCAGATATTCACGCAACGTTCTTCCCCCGAGCAGGGCCCTCCTGCTCCTTTATTATGTCTCACGTGTGCATTTCCCATTTGTAAAACGCCACGGAATATGATGGCGCTATATAAGTACAGAATATTAACCACCTCAACAGCCCCCAGTCATCTAAATCCCCCCCGCACCTGCTCCACAGAGCCAAGCGACAAACATCTCACACACACACTTTACATGTTACAAGGATGTGGATTTCCTATCGCCCGATGCCCCGAACACTGAGCTCTACGTGCCTTAAAAAAATCTTATTGTGCTTAATCTAACGTACGGATAATTTCACAACGCACGACCTCTCTCCCCCCCCCCACTCCACCTCACACAGCTCCTGTGATGTCACTAACCCACCCTCCATACATCTCCCATCCCGAAACTAGCCCCCAAAAATCTACCTCTCCCAGAGTTGACCCAACCACCCCCCCTTCCTAACCTAACCACCCCCCTGACCCAACCACCCCCTCCCCCCTTTTCCCCGGATCTACCCCATCCCCGGCCCCAAAATCTCCCCATCCCCGGCCCCCAAAATCTACCCCATCCCCCGGCACCAGCCCCCAAAATCTACCCCATCCCCCGGCACATCCCCAAATCTACAACATCCCCCGGCACCATCCCCCAAATCTACCCCATCCGGCACCATCCCCCAAATCTACCCCATCCCCGGCACCATGCCCCAAATCTGCACCATGCCAAATCTGCCCCATCCCCTGGCACCATCCCCCAAATCTGTGCCATCCCCCCAATCCCCTGAATCTGCCCCATCCCCTGGCACCATCCCCCAAACCTGCCCCATCCCCCAAATCTGCCCCATGCCCCGGCCCCACCCCCCAAATCTACCCCATGCCCCGGCCCCACCCCCCAAATCTACCCCAGCCCACCCCCCAAATCTACCCCATCCCCGGCCCCATCCCCCAAATCTACCCCATGCCCCGGCACCATCCCCAAATCTACCCCATGCCCCGGCACCATCCCCCAAATCTACCCCATCCCCCGGCACCATCCCCAAATCTACCCCATCCCCCGGCACCTTCCCCCAAATCTACCCCATCCCCCGGCACCATCCCCCAAATCTGCCCCATCCCCCGGCACCATCCCCCAAATCTACCCCATCCCCCGGCACCTTCCCCCAAATCTACCCCATCCCCGGCACCTTCCCCCAAATCTACCCCATCCCCGGCACCATCCCCCAAATCTGCCCCATCCCCGAATCTACCCCATCCGGCACCATCCCCAAATCTACCCCATCCCCCAAATCTACCCCATCCCCCGGCACCTTCCCCCAAATCTACCCCATCCCCCGGCACCATTCCCCAAAATCTGCCCCATCCCCCGCACATCCCCAAATCTACCCCATCCCCCGGCACCTTCCCCAATCTACCCCATCCCCCGGCACTCCCCCAAATCTACCCCATCCCCCGGCACCATCCCCCAAATCTGCCCATCCCCGAATCTACCCCATCCCCGGCACCATCCCCCAATCTACCCCATCCCCAAATCTACCCCATCCCCCGGCACCATCCCCAAATCTACCCCATCCCCGGCACCATCCCCAAATCTACCCCATCCCCGGCACCATCCCCCAAATCTACCCCATCCCCTGGCACCATCCCCCAAATCTTCCCATCCCCTGGCACCATCCCCCAAATCTGCCCCACCCCCGGCACAAATCCCCCAAATCTGCCCCATGCCCCAAATCTGCCCCATGCCCCGGCACATCCATCCCCCCAATCTACCCCACCCCCCAATCTACCCCGGCCCCCCCCCAAATCTACCCCAGCCCCACCCCCCAAATCTACCCCATGCCCCGGCACCATCCCCCAAATCTACCCCATGCCCCGGCACCATCCCCCAAATCTGCCCCATCCCCCAAATCTACCCCATCCCCCAAATCCCCTGAATCTACCCCATCCCCCAAATCTGCACCATCCCTCAAATCTGCCCCATCCCCTGGCACCATCCCCCAAATCTACCCCATCCCCTGGCACCATCCCCCAAATCTACCCCATCCCCCAAATCTACCCCATCCCCTGGCACCATCCCCCAAATCTGCCCCATCCCCCGGCACCAACCCCCCAAATCTGCCCCATCCCCCGGCACCACCCCCAAATCTGCCCCATACCCCAAATCCCCTGAATCTCCGCCATTCCCTGGCACCAATCCCCAAACCTGCCCCATCCCCCGCACCATCCCCAAATCTGCCCCAATCCCCCGGCACCATCCCCCAAATCTACCCCATGCCCCAAATCTGCCCCTGCCCTGCCCCGGCACCTATCCCCCAAATCTACCCCATCCCTCAATCCCCTGAATCTACCCCATCCCCCTGAATCTGCCCGCACCCCTGGCACATCCCCAAATCTGCCCCATCCCCCAAATCTGCCCATGCCCCAAATCTGCCCCGGCACGCATCCCCCAAATCTACCCCATCCCCCGGCACCATCCCCCAAATCCCCTGATCTACCCCCATCCCCCTGAATCTGCCCCATCCCCCAAATCTGCCCCATCCCCTGGCACCAAATCCCCAAAATCTGCCCCATCCCCAAATCTGCCCCATCCCCTGGCACCATCCCCAAATCTGCCCCATCCCCTGGCACCATCCCCCAAATCTGCCCCATCCCCTGGCAACCACCCCAATCTGCCCATCCCCCAAATCTACCCCATCCCCTGGCAACCATCCCCCAAATCTGCCCCATCCCCCAAATCTGCCCCATCCCCTGAATCTAACCCCATCCCCCAAATCCCTGAATCTGCCCCATCCCCTGGCACCATCCCCCAAATCTACCCTACCCCCCAAATCTGCCCCATGCCCCGGCACCATCCCCCAAATCTACCCCATCCCCCAAATCCCCTGAATCTACCCCATCCCCCTGAATCTGCCCCATGCCCTGGCACCATCCCCCAAATCTGCCCCATCCCCCAAATCTGCCCCATCCCCCAAATCTACCCCATCCCCCAAATCTACCCCATCCCCCCAATCCCCTGAATCTGCCCCATCCCCCGGCACCATTCCCCAAATCTACCCCATCCCCAAATCTGCCCCATCCCCCAAATCCCCTGAATCTACCCCACCCCCAAATCTGCCCCATCCCCCTGAATCTACCCCATCCCCCCAATCCCCTGAATCTGCCCCATGCCCTGGCACCATCCCCAAATCTGCCCCATCCCCCAAATCTACCCCATCCCCCCAATCCCTTGAATCTGCCCCATCCCCCAAACCTGCCCCATCCCCCAAATCTGCCCCATGCCCCGGCACCATCCCCAAATCTGCCCCATCCCCCGGCACCATCCCCAAATCTACCCCATGCCCCAAATCTGCCATCCCCCCAAATCCCCTGAATCTACCCCATCCCCCGGCACCATCCCCAAATCTATCCTCCAGCGCCCCACACACCCGCGGTTTAATACCCCCCCCTCTCCCTCCCGGAGTGTGGCCGCAGGCCCCTCAACGCTGCGCGCCGAGCCGCCCGCCTGACATACAGCGATACGTCGCTGTGAATCGGGTCGTTTTGTATCGCGACATGATGAGGAGGACAATTACCGAGAATCCGGGCGGACAACGCTCTGCAGGCAGACCGGAAACCGCGCGCACGCGCCAACACAGGCCTCGCGTCAGCCGGAAATCGCGTCTAAGAGACTCTTCCGGTCTGAGCGGCCCGACCCGCACGCGTCACTTCCGCGGGCCGACCCGCAAGCGCGCCCTCTCCTCAGAGTCTTGGTTTCCCGCCAAAACCTGTGAGGGGGACATACAGTGACCCCTAAACGTCACCCGAAGGACACCCAGGAACAGGGTCACCCTGACCGACACAGAACCTCTATCAGGGGACCCCGCCACCAGCCTCCCGTCTCATGATGAATATTACAGTATAGGTTAGGGCAGCCTGGTCGGCCATGTTTTCCTGGACACGTGACTATTTGTTGCGCAGTTAGAAGTGCTGCCCTGCAACGTGCATAATTAATTTGCTGCAGGAAGGAAATCAAGGCGGGTCACCGGGGATTCCTTACCTGCAGCCTATGGATTATACATGTTTTGGGGCGGCAATTTTCATGCACTGCCCCTCAGCATGAATACATTATATGTGTCCTGGAAGAAATGGCTGACGTGGCATGGTGTATAAGCTGGTGTTTAACCCCTTTGCTGCTGAGCTTATTTTGTGCTCATCATGTTGTAAGTCATTTTATAATGGAGCTGGGGTCACCAGGTCGGCCATGGTTTCCCGGGCACGTTGCTATTTTATGCGGAGGGAGGGCACAGGGAAAACTGCTGCCCTGCAACATGTATATTTCATATGCTGCAGGAAGGAAGTTATCAGCTAGGATTTCTTTTTCATTTCCTACCGTGTATGGATTATACATGCCACAGGGTTGAATTTTTCTTCCACTGCCCATCAGCATGAATATATTATGTTACAATTTGGCGTTTTCGCCGAAGTCCAATAACTGCTTCATCGACTCCATTTTTTTTTTTTTTGAGAAAGTATTTTACCAGGAAGGATACATTGAGATTTCTCTCATTTTCAGTATGTCCTGGGTGGCGAGTATGTACCGTTAGGTGTCTTGCCAAGGACACTTACTGGAGAGGTTACTCGCTGGGATCGAACCCATGACTCCACAGGCTCTCTCCATGCAGAGCAGTGACATTACCTCTACTCCACCCAGCCATTTCAGGGAAATACAGGGACCATTCAATGAATAGTGTGAATGCACTGTATTTTCAGTGACATTGCGTTTCAGTTTCATTGCTTTGTGAGTAGACCCCGTGTGTATACGTCGTGCCGGGTCAGAATGCTACGAGAAAAAAAGTTTTAGAAAAATTTAAATTTCAGTAATTTGCAGGGTGTAAAATCAGTTTTCCACATTTTAGCAAATGTGTTTATATAGTCTGTGGGGGGCTCTTTATAATAATAAAAAAAAAATGAAAAACCTGTAATTTTAACCAAAACAGAAAAAGCTAGAGTTTTCTCGTGTTTTGGAGGATTGAGTTTTATGATTAACCTCCCTGGCGGTGTTCCCGAGTGTGTCTTGGGGTTAAATTTCACTGCTGAGAGCGGTAACCCCGAGACACACTCGGGCTGTATACATTACCTCTCCGTGCGCTCCCTCGATCTCTGCAGTCTGCTCCGGCGATCGCAACGTTTTACTTCCTGGATTCCTTCTCGCGAGGAGGAAACCAGGAAGTAATGAGGTCGCCGGAAGAGGCAGCCGGGAACATTGAGGGAGCGCAGGGAGAAGTGATATACTGACAGCCATCTTGGGTAGAACTATGGTTCCTGTAATTGTATATAGCGAATATTAACTGACTTAGAAAGCGTTTGCAAATACTAGCATTCCAAACGAATCCAAGGATAGCAATTAAATGAAGAATCCTGCCTGAATAAACAGAGGTGCCAAAAGAGCTGATTTATGTCTGCCAAGGCCACAGAAGTCTCAGGCAGGAGTAGAGAGAGAACAAAGAAGTCCCTTAGGCCATCTGGACTCTTATCTGGTTTGGGAGGAACAGGCTGTCTGGGGGTGAAAGTGCCAGGATCTAGCTAGCTTCTAAATCATCTAACTGTCCTAATTGTATAAGAAAATGTCAAATTGTGTAATTTCTTTGTGTCTATGGAGACCTCAACGCCAGGACAGGAAGAGAAAAGGACTATGTGACCTCAGATGGGAACACATACATTTTGGGAGCCGCAAACTACTGTCAGGAGTCAATACAGGCGCAAAGAAACAGCTATGACAATACAACCAACAAGAGTGGAAGAAAATTGCGGAATTTGTGTCGGAGTCTCGGGCTTTACATCCTTAATGGCCGCACCAAGGGAGACTCTCTGGGAAGGTATACATTAAGCTCCCATGTAGGAAACAGTGTGGTCGACTATGCAATCACAGATATGAACTCCACTCACATCAACGCCTTCACCGTCACCCCACAAACACACCTGTCAGACCACAGCCAACTACTGCTTTATATTAAATCCTCAAACAAACCATCCTCAAAACCCCATCAGAGCGGACTGTACAACCTCCCACCATCATTCAAATGGACCAGACACTCTACCATAGCCTACAGAGAGGTCATCAACAGACCTGACATCAAAGATCAGCTAACAGTCTTTCAAAACCATACCTATGTACTAAGTCCCCAGGGGTGAACCAAGCAGCAAAGGACCTCTACAGCATACTACACACCATCGCTGAGACCTCCAACATTAAAAAAGTCAACTTCAAGAAATCATCCAATAAATAACCCAATAAATGGTTTGACAAAGAATGCAGAACACTAAGAAACAACCTACGAACAGTCTCAAATAAAAAACACAGAGACCCCGACAACATTGACCTGAGGATCACACATGGTGTCCTGCAGAAAAACTATAAACAAATCCTCAAAAAGAAAAAACAAGACCTCATCTCCCAAAACCTTCAACAACTGCAAGAGGCTCTTCAGGATAACTCTTTCTGGGAAACCTGGAGTCAAATCGGCTCAGGATCCAAGAAAAAACACCTCCACATCCAAAATGGCAACATCTGGCTCAACTACTTCAAGAGCCTGTACAAAGACATTCCCAAAGAGGAGCTAACTGGGGAACAGGAACACATCATCAGAAGACTACATGAACTGGAGGAAAAAATCAAGGATTTCCAAAACCCGTTAGATACACCCATTACACCCCAAGAAGTAGCAGAAAAAATTCAAGATCTGCGAAGTAAAAAAGCCAGCGGGATGGATGGAATTCTTCCAGAGATGATTAAACACGGCTCTCCAGAAGTACACGCCGCAATATGTAAAGTTTTCAACCTGGTCCTGAGCGTTGAATTCTACCCTCAAGTATGGAACCAAGGCCTCATAACACCCATCCATAAGAGTGAAGACCAATATGATCCAGCCAACTACAGAGGGATATGTGTCAGCAGCACACTGGGAAAACTGTTCAATAGCATCCAGAACAAAAGAATCCTCAGCTTCCTGACACAGCATAACGTCCTTAACAGAAGCCAAGCAGGGTTCATGCCAAACCATCGCACTACAGATCACATCTACACCCTGCACAGTCTCATCAAGGACCATGTCCACAATACAAAACATGGGAAAATATTTGCTTGCTTTGTGGACTTTAAGAAGGCCTTTGACTCAGTGTGGCACCCAGGCCTGTTCCTCAAACTACTGGAGAGTGGAATAGGAGGGAAAACATATGACGTCATCAAGAGCTCATATAATGAGAACTTCTGCAGCATAAAGGTGAATGGGAAGAGAACAGAGTATTTTCGGCAGGCTCCTGGAGTCAGACAAGGCTGCAGCCTAAGTCCAACCCTCTTTAACATCTACATCAATGGACTGGCTGAAGCTCTAGAATCCTCCTCAGCACCAGGACTAACTCTACATGACACCGAGGTGAAGTTCCTGTTGTATGCAGATGACCTCCTATTACTGTCACCAACAGAGAGAGGTCTACAAGACAGCCTGGAAGTGCTGGAAAAATACAGTGCGGCATGGGCACTACCCATCAACCAAAAGAAAACAAAGGTCATGGTTTTCCAAAGGAAGAACGCAAAAACCAAGAGTTCCTGTTTCACACTTGATGAAGCCAACAGCTACACATACCTCGGCCTAGAAACAAACCGATTGGGAAGTTTCAAACCAGCCATAGAGGCCCTAAGAGACAAGGCGCGTAGAACCTTCTATGCCATCAGGAGAAACCTCTACAAACTAAAACCGCCTGTAAGAGTCTGTCTTAAAATCTTTGATAGCGTCATCACTCCAATCCTCCTTTATGGCAGTGAAGTATGGGGCCCCATCACCTACCCTGACCAACCCAAATGGGACACCAGCCCAACAGAAATATTCCATCTGGAATTCTGCAAGCACCTCCTCCAAGTCCATCAGAGCACCTCTAACAATGCTTGCCGGGCCGAGCTGGGCAGACTCCCCTTACTTCTTGCAGTACAGAAGAGGGCGCTATCATACTGGGACCATCTAAACATCAGCAGCCTCAACTCATACCACCATAAAGCCCTATTGGCCAACAAGGACCATCCCAAACCATGTGGGCTGCAACAACTCATATCCACCCTGATTATCCAAAGCCCCCATGAAGGCAACCTGACAAAATATCAAATAAAGGCCCTAATTAACGATTCCAGGGAAAACTATATCAGAGAATGGAGACATAATATAGCAAACTCGAGGCGGAGCTAGCTGTGGAAGCGAGCAGCAGCATTTTGGAGGAGCTCTGTGTCTACCACGGATTTTATTGCTTTTTTCGCCGTTTGCACTGCCCTGTGAGCTTCCCGGTTGGCTAGAGGGATCCTGGAGAGTTGAGGTACCTGATTTAGCCCTGAGTTTCGTGCCCGGGGACAGATTGCTGCCGGCAGCGCGATTTGGGCCTAGTCACAGCGGCCATCTTGGAAGCCTACTCGAGGCGTATTGAGATTCCCTCACCGCCCTGCGACCTCGTGCCAGCCCAGCATCTCCGGAACCATGCCTACCGGTCGTTCCCAGCGACGGGCCCCCCGACAGAGGGACATTCGGGATGTTTTGCGAGGTGGGTCCGCTTTTACGGGACTGACTGCTTCTTCCTCCCTCCCCCCGGGCTATGGCTCCTCGGAGGCTGACAGCGACTATGAACCTCAGGGGGGTATTACTGGGATGCCCTGGCTTGCCCCGCAGTCACCGGCGTCTGACTCCCGACCCCTCTCGGCGGCTGCTAGGAAACGGGCACAGAAGAAGAGAAAATCAGCAATGCGGACATCGTCCGGGGCAACGCCGGACACAGAGGATATTTTTGATGGGGACCCGACTGAGATTCCCCTTACCTCCGCCAGTAATAGTGTGACCTCGGATCATCGGTCTGCAGTGGGGACGGGACTTCGACAGCAACAGGTGCAGGAGGAGGACGACCATCTCCCCTCCACGAAGGGGGATCTCCGCAGGATCTTGGAGGAGCTTCGGGTGATACGTGAGGTGTGGCAGCCTGAGGTGGCGGCGGTCCGCACGGAGATAGCGGCGATGCGTGCTCAGGTGAAGGTGGTACAGGAGACGACTTCTGCTGTGACAACAGAACAAACTCACCTGTCTGGTCAGGTTGCTGGTTTGCGATACCAAGTCGAACTTCTGACACGCTCTGTGGAGATGCTTGAAACGAGACACAGACGCCGAAACATCAGGGTCAGGGGTGTCCCGGACTCTATTACCTCCGACGCTCTGCCGTCCTACGTGACTCGTCTTGTGCTTCAGGTCACGGGGCTTCCCCCTGACACACCTGACATGCTTGGGTCGGTGTTTCGGGTCAGGAGACCTGCGACGAACCCACCTGGGGCTCCTCGAGACGTCGTAGTGGCCTTCCGTGAAGTGGCTTTCAAGGTCAAGGTTATGTCTGCTCCAGGGCGCGAGGGATCCCGTACGCTTTGAGGGCTCCACTCTGGCCCTGTATCACGATCTCCCATTCCAGACCCTGATGGCTCGCAGGCGTTTTCGTGAAGTGACATCAGTTCTTCGCCGACAGGGTGTCCGATATCGCTGGGGTCTGGCAGGAGCTTTGGTGGTGACCCACGCAAATGTCCCCTATACCATCACGGATCCCGCGGTGGCTTGGATTGACCTTGCGGCTGCGGGCCTCTCACCAGATCCTCCGGACCCTCGACCGGATTGAAGGCTGGTTTCTATGCCCTCTACCTCTCCAGGTCTGAGCTTTACTGAATTACACCCCCTCCCCTGCATTTCTCTTATATGCTTACGTGTCCCTGGTCTCTAGCTTGGCCTAGTGCCTGGACTTTCAGGACGGTTCGTAATTTGTTTTGATCAGTCCCAGCCTGCATTGCATAGGGCTTTTGCTTTTTTGCCTGCACATGGTACTTTCTGCCTTTTTACTTATTTTTACCGCCCTGTCCTTCTTTGCGACGCATGTTTTTTGACCAGCTGACCGTAGTTACCTTGGCCGGCCTTAAGTGGCTGCATTTATATATGTTTGATTTCCCCCTTGATGAGACCCCCCGTCTAGGGGATGTTTTCTGCTAACATATTGCTATCCTTAGATTTTTTCAATTCGCTGTTTTTACGATGACACTTTTTTGGCCATGTGTGGTTTCCGTTGCTTGTTATGTCTTCTTGTTTGGCCCTGCGAGGTCATCCATTATTTTACAGTATGATGTAATGCTGACTTATTTCAAAATAAAAAACTTTAAATTTAAAAAAAAAAAAAAATATAGCAAACTCCACGAAACTCACCATTTACCAATCCTTACAGAGGGAATATAAACTGGCCCCATACCTGGAGGTACTACAGACCCCAAGGACAGACAGATCCTGAGCCGGTACAGACTGAGCGCCCACAGCCTGGAAATTGAATCAGGGCGGCATAGATAGACCTACAAGCCCAGGGAGAATAGACTGTGCCAGCATTGTGACCAGGGGGCCCTGGAAGATGAGGTCCACTTCCTCCTACAGTGCCCCAAGTACTCAGCACTGAGGGAAACTCACTTCCAGAGACTCTCCGCTCTCATCCCGGACTTCACCTCTATAGAAGAGACGAGGAAACTCCACATCATACTGGGGGAAGAGGAGCCGGCGGTGAAAATATCTGCCCAATACGTCGCAGAATGTCACAGACTGAGAGGAACATGAGAGATCCTGGACTTATAAATCCCCAACACGGACTCGCCCTCATCCCCCTTCACATTATCCCTTACCCCTGATAATGTCCATTATTATTATTATTTATTTATAAAGCGCCAGCATATTCCGCAGCGCTGTACAATAAGCACAGTACAGACAGGGTTACAATACATTGAACAACATTTGACAAACAGTACAGGAGGAGATGAGGGCCCTATTCCCAGTCAGGAGGTGGGGAGGCATTAGAGGGAGGAATAAGTAGGAGCTCAGTCTTTGACATGTTGATCTTTAGGTGGTGGGAGGCCATCCAGGAGGAGATGCCAGATAAACAGTCACTGACTTTTGAAAGGACAGGGGGAAAGAGATCAGGGGTAGAGAGGTAGATCTGAGTGTCATCAGCGTAGAGGTGGTAATTAAAGCCAAAGCTGTTGATGATTTTGCCCAGGGAGGAGGTGTAGATGGAAAAGAGCAGAGGACCAAGGACAGAGCCTTGAGGTACACCAACAGATAGAGGCAATGAAGAGTAGGAGTTACCAGCAAAGGACACACAGAAGGACCTGTTGGATAAATAGGAGTCAACCCAAGCAAGTGCAGTGTCACCGAGACCCAGAGAGTTGAGGGTCTGTAGAAGGAGGGGGTGGTCAACAGTGTCAAAAGCAGCCGAGAGGTCAAGCAGGATGAGAATAGACTTGGACTTGCACATCCCCCCCCATATATATGTCCCACTACCCCCCCCTCCTCCCCATATGCTTTGGCAATGCTAAAATGTATTTGGTCCTGCCTATAAAGCTTATTTTGATTTGATTTGTGTCCCAACAAGGGGAAGGCACTATTGCCCAGGGGGAGGGCACCTGGGATGTACTGTTGCAAGAAAAAGTATGTGAACCCTTTGGGATTACGTGGAGTTTTGCATGAATTGGTCATAAAATGTGCACTGATCTTCATCTAAGTCACAACAATTTGAAAAACACAGTCTGCTTAAAATAATACAACACAAACATTATATGTTTTCATGTTTTTATTGAACAGAACATGTAAACATTCACAGTGCAGGGTGGAAAAGGTATGTGAACCCCTAGCATAATGACTTCTCCAAGAGCTAATTGGAGCCAGGAGTGAGCCGACCTTGAGTCCAATCAGTGTGATATTATTGGATGTGTTGCTGAAAGCTGTCCTGCCCTTTAAAAACACACACCAGTTTTGGGTTCACTGGTTTCAAGAAGCACTGCCTGATGTGAACCATGCCTCGCAGAAAAGAGCTCTCGGAAGACCTACGATCAAGAATTGTTGACTTGAATGAAGCTGGAAAGGGTTACAAAAGTAGCTCCAAAAGCCTTGATGTTCATGTGTCCACGGTAACACAGACTGTCTACAAATTGAGAAAGTTCAGCACTGTTGCTACTCTCCCTAGGAGTGGTTGTCCTGTAAAGATGACTGTAAGAGCACAGCGCAGAATGCTTAATGAGGTAAAGAAGAATCCTAAAGTGTCAGCTAAAGACTTACAGAAATCTCTGGCACATGCTAACATTTTTGTTGACACATCTACAATAAGGAAAACATTAAACAAGAATGGAGTACATGGGAGGACACCACGGAGGAAGCCATTGCTGTCCAAAAAGAATATTGCAGCACGTTTGAAGTTTGCAAAAGAGCACCTGGATGTTCCACAGCACTACTGGCAAAATATTCTGTGGACCGATGAAACCAAAATTGAGTTGTTTAGAAAAAACACACAACACTATGTGTGGAGAAAAAAAGGCACAGCACACCAACATCAAAGCCTCATCCCCACTGTAAAACATGGCAGAGGGAGCATCAAGATTTGGGGCTGCTTTGCTGCTTCAGGGCCTGGACGGATTGTTGTCATTGATGGAAAAATGAATTCCAGAGTTTATCAAGACATTTTGCAGGAAAATGTAAGACCATCTGTCCGCCAACTGAAGCTCTGCAGAGGATGGGTGATGCAACAGGACAATGACCCAAAGCATACAAGTGTAGCGCTCACTCCCGGAGGAGCCGCTGAAATTGAACCTCGGGTCAGTCTCCCCGCACTAGGGAATAAATATACTCCAGCACCGTTGTAGATTTTATAAATTATATAGTTTACTAGAATAAATGGCATATAATGAATAACACGGTGTTCGTAGATATATTTACAGTACTTCGTAATGCGGGAAACGCGCAGCGGAAAAGAAATACGATGCTTCGTATTTCGAGGAAACGCGCAGCGGACAAGAAATACAAGGTTTCGTAATTCGAGAAACGCGCAGCGGAAAAGAAATGGAAAATTATCTTTAACCCCTTTGTGATTGGGGAGTGAGTCCCGCACAGGTTGTGTCCCGGAATGTAAGTGTGTGTGTGTGTTATGGTACCCGGGTACACTATTCAACTGGCCAGTGAATTGCTTAAGAGGTATCTTCAACTAGTCAAGTTGGGGCCCTGTGGGTTTTGAAAACAAACAGCAGCGTGCTTTCTTGGTTTTACAACGGCCTAGAAGGCCTCTCACCCATCCGCCAGATACTTGAGGCTCCGCTTGACCCAGGACGTCTCTCCGCTCGATATTGACTGGGCTCTCTTGGCTTCTGGATCCACTGCCTGGCTTTCTGCTCCTGCCGCGACTTGTCCAGTTTACCGCCTGCTCTCCCAGTCCGATCGACCTGCGGTACTCCTTACTCGGGGTCTTCTGGCTTCCTCAATAGCAGCTTGGGTAATCTTGTGGATCACTGGGTCTCCCTTTGGTAAGGCTGAGTAACCCGATCTGTAACTCCGTTAGCCGCCGCAAACCCGACAAACACTCACCGCAAAACCCGGCGAACGCACACCGAAACCCACAAAAACATGGATTAACCCCGCCAAACACGCCCGAGAAACCCGAGCAGCCGCTGATCACAGCGCGGAGCAGCCGCCGGAAAAAAAACGACACCGCAGATGAATGGAGTGAAAAAACCTACGCTTGAATGTTTGAAAAGTGAAACAAAAATGTCTGAAATTTACATATAAAATCCAATGAATGATAATAAAAAGGGCTGTTACAGAAAAAAAAAAAGATTTAAAAAAAGCTGAAAAAATTTTTGACAAAAAAATCCCGAAAAATGCCTAAAAGATCCTACAAAATCTAACAAAAAAGAGACTTTTTGCTGCAGATTAAAATAATAAACGGTTTATTACATATTGTATTAAAACGGAAATATTTTTAACATTGAAGCCTATGGGATTCTCCTTAATAAACCTGTCGAATGAAACCACCGAATGGCAGGGCATTTCGGCAACTTTTCACTGCTGTTTTGTGTTCTCTGAATAGTCGAAGCATTGCTTCTCTATGGGGATTTCACTGCCCTCGAACAGGCACCGTATGTGCAGGCAATTCACCAACATTTGGCAAACTGCCTGCTCTCTGAATAGCCGAATGGCCAGGAAAGGTAACCGTACCCTGAATTTCAGCGTTTGGTTACCTTTCGGACACAATCGGATCTCTTTGAATAACCCTGTATGTAAAAGAAAGATGTGCTGGAGTTGGCGCTTCTTGTCCTGTTAGTGGTTCCTTCTGCACAGTAGTACCAACTGATAAAAGCTTTTTATGCAAAATGCATTTTGGTATACTGTATATTTTATTACCAATAAAATTTGCCTTATTTTACGCCTATCCTGGGTCCTGGACGCTTATATTCGCCGAGGAGGTGGCTGAGGCTGATAAGTGATCCGGTGCACCTTCTGAAGTCACCGGCTGCCTACAAATCTGGTGTCTGATCGATAAGACACCAGCAAATGTGAGTACGACATTCTTCTCCTTTGTTTTCACTCCATTTCATACAATATTGCTCTATATGAGTCAATTTATATTTTGAGGGACACGGAGGATGGTAACCCTGTAAGGAAACCACACTTCTGAGCCACGGGGTACAGCAGAAGGAACCACTAACAGGACAAGAAGCGCCAGCTCCAGCACATCTTTCTTTTATACTGACTTACAAGGTGGAAAAGGGATATACCACCAAGTGGTCTGGAGAGGCAGCTGACTCCACACTTACCAGATACTGTATGACTTTTATTTTTTATTCTTCCCTGCACTGATCCTTTATTGGACTTCTGAGAAAAAACGTACACACCCACAAAATGTATAAAAAAACACAGAAAAAAGGTCAGAAATTAGAGACCATAACTCAAGATCAGTGACCAATCACAAAAGGCATCTAATGCAGGGTGAGGTCTCTGTGACAACAATTGTATGTCAAAAACTGAGAAACACCACCTGATTTGAATAATAAGCAAGAGATGCCTGAGGATCCCCTCAGAAAAGTATGCACACGTTAGAGTATTTAAACAAAATATACTATATGTATGTTTGGTTGACCAATCAAACTTCTGTTCCATCGTGTAGATTGTTATGGACTTTCGCTTCCAGGTTAACTTGTTTTACTTTGACACCTTTCACCTCATATGCATCCTGATTTTCATTCAGGAGGTTTATATTCTTTACTGTACAGTGTTGCTTGCTGAAATTCTTTTCTGCTCGGTTTAGGTTTTTCTTTGAGGCATCTGCCTTTGTGTTGAGTGGATATTCCTCAACTATATCCTTGGCTGGCATCTTCTTTTTTCTTTTTCTTCTACACTTTTGTGTTATGAGGCAAACCGCTAGGAGAATGAGAATCAACAGCATTATGGCAGCAAATGCACTTCCGATGGACGCCCCTGTCTGAGAGGCAGATACGGCGGCTGTCTCCATTTCTAGACTCAGGGTCTTCATGTTGGTTCCATTCTTCACCTGGTCTCCTTCATTGTCATAAATTAAAGAATCATCCAGTGTTAGCCTGCCGTTCTTGTCCACCAGATCTCTCCGGGATCGTCTTATGTGGTAGGTCAGAGAACGTTGTACTCGGGGTCCTGCCATAGTCTCTGGTCCAATAACGTAGATTACTTGAAGGTACCACTGATGTCCAGTTTCAACCTTGTACAGAGCATCAACTTTCATGGTAAATCCATCTACCCTGGCATGCTGCTCATAGAATTGTAATCAGGCTTCTCTGAAGCAAAGCATGCATCGAAGGGTACATCATGGAAGAACTTATCAGTTACCTCTGGCTGGTGTCGGTCCAGAAGTAAAAAACGATGTTTCAGATGCTTGTTGGGCTGAATGCAACCATACTGTGGTCCTTCATTATAAATGGTTCCAGTTGGATCAAAGAAAGGCACATATCCATCTTTCCCAGTGCAAAGATAAACCTTCTCAAGCTGCAGCTTGTAGGCTGAGTTCAGGTTCTGGTCGGGATTCCATAGCACTCTGCCGTAAAGGGTTTGACCTTTTGAAAAGGCTCCTTTATAGTCCATCTCTGCCAGAGACATTTCAGTCTTTGTTGGGTCCATCAAGAAGACTTTCTCATTGTTGCAAAGCTGAAACTCAGTATTCAATGAGTATACCACAGGAACTGGTCGGTTTGTCTGCAGAAAGGCTATAGGAATAAGAAACTTTTCTGGAGCGTGTGCTGTACAGGCCAGTTGCTTATCTCCAGGGTCAACCCAGGGCTGTGTGGGCTGCACAGTGCAAGGGATCAGATATATGGTGTATTCTCCTGAATAATCTTGCCTGCTGTATGAACTGGTTGCCCTCCAAAGCTGATATGGAGAGTCAAAGGTCTGTGCACTCCAGAGAGGTTGAAGGTCGAACTCAATCCCACCCAAGTGGTCTGGGGCCATTATACGAGATTTTACATCAGGAATAGTGTGGTGGTCCATAACAAACGGTCCTCTGAACTTTGCATGTGTTTTAAACTCAATAACCAATCTTCCATCTTCCCGAATATATATTCTTATGATTTGAAGCCTGGCAGAAAGAACACTGTCTGTCTGGATACCAGTTCTCCAGAGAACAGTGTCATAGAAGAAAGAGAATTCCATCTCTGTGTGGTGCTCCAGCGATGCCCAGTAAAAGTAAGATGCAAATGCCCCTACGGGAGGTGCCAGGCCCTGTACTGGAAAACGGAGAACCTGGGCCAGTGCAATACACATATGTCCCATTTACGACAACAGATCTGTTCAATTGGAAAACACACACACCACTGTATTCCACTAACCCCGCAGCGGTAGCCAGTATGATAGAGTCAGTCATGCTCACACGTAACCCCACATGGGCAGATTGTCAACAACTAATGCTGACAATGTTCACCACTGAGGAAAGAGCCCAAATAAATAGTAGCGCGCGAAAAATTCTACTTGCCCAAGCCGTAGAAGATGCCAGAGCCCAGCCAGAAGCGTGGGCAGAGGAACACTACCCCAAAACAGATCCCAAATGGCCGTACAATACCGCTGCAGGTATTGCACACCTGCAGACGTACCGTACAGCGGTAATAATGGGTGTTAAAGCTGGAGGGAAGAAACCCACAAACATGGGGAAAATAGCGGATATTGTGCAAGATTCTAAAGAAACCCCAAGTGCATTTCTACAAAGATTACTAGATGCATATAGGATGTACAGTCCTATTGACCCGGAGGCGGTGGAGAATCAGAGGTTAATTAATTCTTCCTTTGTGGGTCAGTCACAGAGAGACATACGGAATAAAATACAGAGACAAGATGGGTTTTTGGGTAAAGGTATTAGTGAATTAGTGGAAATTGCTAATAAAGTGAATCATAACCGGAATTTAGAAGAAAAGCAGGAGGAGATAAAGAGACAAAAAGGGCATACAGGGGTGGTTGGATATATGGGAAATGGAGGAAGAGGTGCCCCGGACAGAGGGAGAGCGAGGGGTCGGGGAGGCAGAGGTAGGGGAACCCCTGGGACCCAATCAGTGCGCTTGGTGTCGGGGCGAAGGTCTCAGGCAGACACACGTACCCGAGGGTAGCTACGGTCAGCCCAATAAAGAAAGAGGAGACTCAAAACTAATTGCGATACCAGTCCTTAAGTTGGCTGGGTTACGCAGTAGCGAAAGGTAAACCTATAAGGCAGGGAAGACTAGGAAGGAGGACAGAAGCCAGTCCTTAGTGTGGCTGGTAAAAAGACAGGCAAGTAAAGAAATATGAGGCGGTCTCCTGAAACAATAGAGGTACCAGAGGAGGTACTACTAGCCCAGGTAATAGGGAGAAACCAAAAGCAAGGTCAATATCCAAAAGCCGGGTCAGAGGATAATAGAGGTACTCAGGTCAGATGCCAAAAGCCAGGTCATACACAAATAAATCAATCAGAAAATACAGAATGCAGCGCCAAGGGTCAAGCAAGCTAAAACCACAAAAGGGCAAAGAAAAAAGGCAAAAAGCAGGTTTAAATCTCGCGCCCTGCTTCCCGATTGGCCAACACGATCACATGGTACAGAAAGGGTCCGCGGTGGAGGCGTGATGACGTCACGCCGCTGGGAGGAATCAAACCCGGAAGAGCCGACGGCATGCGCGCATAGGGCGCAAGGAAGGGCTGCGAGGGAGACGCAGCCCTCGAGAATGCAGCGATGGACGCCGGAGCCGCGCCAGCCGCCGGTCCGTAACAGCACCCCCCACTCGAGGAACGCCCACCGGGTGGTCAGGAGCCGGTTTAGCAGGAAAACGACAATGAAAACCGGCCAACAAAAGGGGAGCATGAAGGTCACGGAGAGAGACCCACGACCAGTCCGCGGGACCATAACCCTTCCAATGGACCAAATATTGTATCCTGTTCCGAGAACGACGGGAATCCAGAATGGACTCAACTTCGAATTCGGGGCTCCCGTCCACCACAACTGGAGGAGGAGGAAGGTTGTCGGGACGGGTAAAACGATTACACAGGAGGGGTTTAAGCAAGGACACATGAAAGGTGTTGGGTATACGAAGGGACGCAGGTAACTGCAAAGTGTACGAAACGGGATTAATGCATCTGAGAATTTTATAAGGTCCTATAAACCGGGGTGCGAATTTCATGGAAGGGACCTTCAACCTAATGTGACGTGTGCTGAGGCACACCTTGTCCCCTACATGATAGACCGGTGGCGGCCTGCGTCTAAGGTCAGCAGAATGCTTCTGGGCAACAGAAGCGGATTCGAGATTCGATTTGGTCCTGTCCCAAATCGAACACAGACCACGGAGGTGGTCTTCCAAGGCAGGAATATTCTGATGCGTAAAGGAGGATGGAAAAACAGTGGGGTGCATACCAGTGACGACTTCAAATGGGGAATATTTAGTCGACTGAGACGTGCCATTATTGTAAGCAAATTCTGCCCATGGCAATAGAGAGACCCAATCATCCTGAGTATCAGAAATAAAACATCTTAAATACGTCTCTAGTGTCTGATTAGTTCTTTCGGCTAATCCGTTCGTCTGCGGATGATAGGCAGAGGAAAAGGAGAGCTGGACTCCTAATTGTTGACAAAAGCCTCTCCAAAATTTGGATATAAATTGGGAACCACGGTCTGACACAATAACATTAGGGACGCCATGTAGTCGAAATATCTCTTTAGTAAAGATGTGTACCAGCTCGATAGAGGAGGGACGTTTTTTTAACGGAATAAAATGTGCCATTTTAGAAAAACGATCAACAACGACAAAAATGACCGTATGGCCAGACGAAGGGGGTAGTTCTACCAAGAAGTCCATGGCTAAATGGGACCAGGGGCGTTCAGGTACAGGTAAAGGTTGAAGAAGACCAGTGGGTCTAAGACGGGAGGATTTAGAACAATTACACACTGGACAGGTAGCAACAAAGTCCTTCACATCTTTAGCAAGCGTAGACCATCAAAGGTGTCTTCTGATATGAGATAGAGTTTTCTCTATACCAAAATGACCAGCAAACTTGGATTCATGAAACAGTCGTAAGACCACTAGGACTTCTTCAGGAGGAACGAATAATTTATCAGGTGGTTTGGACGAAGGTGCTAAAGCTTGTTTAGATTGTAAGAGCTTCCACAGTGGAGAATCAATCTGAGTATTCAGAGAAGCCAGGATTTTTTCCTCAGGTACAATGGGAACTGGTACTAGGGATTGAGTAGACATGGGTTCGTGCTGCCTGGAAAGTGCATCAGCTTTAACATTTTTAGATCCGGGTCTGTAAGAAATAACAAAATCAAATCGGGTAAGGAAGAGAGCCCATCGGGCTTGTCTGGGGTTCAATCTCCTAGCTTCAGACAGGTAGGTCAAATTCTTATGGTCAGTCAGTATAGAGAATGTACAATTAGAACCCTCTAAGAGGTGACGCCACTCCTTCAGGGCCAATATGATGGCCAACAATTCCCTGTCTCCGATGTCATAACGGGTCTCGGTGACAACTTTCTAGAGAAAAACCCGCAGGGTAACATAGGCTTGTCATCAGCAGTGCGTTGGGACAGCACAGCTCCCACCCCAGTCTCTGAGGCGTCTACTTCTAATACGAAGGGTCTGGTGGGATCAGGGTGATTAAGAATGGGTGCGGTGGAGAAAGCTTCTTTCAGTATTTCAACTGCCTCCAAAGCGGTGGAAGGCCAATTCAGAGTGTCAGTCCCCTTTTTAGTCAAAGCCGTAATAGGTGCTATGATGGACGAGAACCCCTTAATAAACCTTCTATAATAGTTAGAGAAGCCATTGAATCGTTGAATGGCCTTGAGACCCTTGGGGAGAGGCCAATGAATGATCGCATCTAGTTTCTTGGGGTCCATCATAAAGCCAGAAGAGGAGATCACATAGCCCAAAAACTGTACTTGCTGCACGTCAAACAAACATTTTTCGAGTTTACAGTACAGACCGTTAGACAATAACTTGGACAGGACTAGCCGTACATGTTGGTGGTGGGTTTTCAGGTCAGGAGAATGTATCAGGACATCGTCAAGATAAACCACGACAAAACAAGGAGTGTATTCTCTTAATACATCATTAATGAATGCTTGAAAAACTGCTGGAGCGTTGTATAGGCCAAAGGGCATAACCAGATATTCATAGTGCCCAAGTCTAGTATTAAACGCAGTTTTCCACTCATCCCCTTGTCTGATGCGTATCAAGTTGTAGGCCCCTCTAAGGTCCGATTTAGTGAACATCTTGGAGTATTTCAGGCGATCAAACAACTCAGGGATGAGTGAGATAGGATAGGCATTTTTTACGGTTATCTTGTTTAGACCACGAAAATCGATACACGGTCTGAGGTCCCCCTCCTTCTTTCGAACGAAAAAGAACCTTGCTCCGGCTGGAGAAGAAGAGGAGCGAATAAACCCTTTTTGGAGGGAATCAGTGATATACTCCTCCAATACCCTATTTTCCTTCTCAGACAATGGATAGACCGCCCCAGGGAGGAATGGTACCTGGGAGAAGGTTGATAGCGCAATTGTAGGAACGATGCGGGGGTAATTTATCGGCCTCTCTTTTATCGAACACAGGGGCCAAATCAGAATATGGAGGAGGAATAGCCGTGGTGAGAGGTGGAGACGTGGGTACGTTAAGGGTGTTGACAGACAAGGGGATCTGAATACAAGAGAGCAAATAATCGTTATCCCACTTAGCAATCTGACGAGCTCGCCAATCAATAACAGGGTTATGACGAGTTAACCATGGGTAACCGAGTACGATAGGATAGGAAGGAGATGAAATAGCATGGAAAAACATATTTTCTTTATGACATAGTCCTATCCCAACAGAAATGTTCTGAGTTTCAAACAAGACAAAAGGGGTTCCAAGGGGTCTGCCATCAATGGCTTGTACAAGTAACGGTGTTTTCTTTTCAACAAGAGGAATCGCATGTTTGCGAGCAAAACCTAAATCGATAAAGTTATCGGCAGCACCAGAGTCGACTAGGGCATAGAGATATACCGGGTTACGGGAACTCTCCCAAGATAGAGTAACCGGAACGCAGAGTCTATTTTCCAGTTTAGGGGACGAGGGAAAAGTACCTAAGAGCTGTCCCCAAAGGGCACTTAGGCATGAGAGTTTCCCGAAGGACCCTCGGGACGTTTAGGACAACCTTTAAGCAATTGACACCCTAATCCACAATACAGACATAAACCCTCACGTCGACGGCGTTGTTTTTCACTGTCGGGGAGCTTAGTGCTATCCAATTGCATAGGTTCGGGAGGAGGAGGTGACTCAGGGAGCAAAGGCAAAGAAAACCGGGGGGGTGTCCTAACAGGTAGTCTTTTAGACCTCTCCTTAGTATTTTTACGATGGCGAAGACGTTCATCTATGAAGGACAAGTAGGTGATCAAGTCTTCCAGATCCTCTGGAAGATCTCTGGCTGCTACTTCGTCATGAAGCTAATCAGACGACACGGTAATCTATACCAGCAAACCAAATCTCCCGCAGCTGGAGGCCGTGCTGCAAGAAGAATTCACAGGGGTAGAAAAGTGGATAGCAAATAACAAACTTTTTCTAAATACTGACAAAACGGTTACAATGCTCTTTGGAACCGCACCTAAACTACACAAATTGCAAACACCCCATCTATGTGTTGGGACAAAATCAAACGGCACACTGACCACAGTCACCTCTCTCAAATACCTAGGTATGTGGTTAGACCCAAATCTATCTTTTGGCCCCCACATCGAAAAACTCTCATCTAAACTTTACCCCAAACTAGGTGCCCTGTACAGAAACAAATCCTGCCTGAGCCCCGCGGTAAGAAAGCAGATTGTACAACAAATGCTTATGCCAGCCATTGAATACGGAGATGTAGTGTATGCAGCCGCCCCGCAAACACACCTTCAGAAACTTACTACATTGTATAACTCATTCTGTCGCTTTGTGCTACAATGTAACTACATGACCCACCATTGTGACATGTTAAAAGAACTAAACTGGCCATCGCTGGACTCTAGACGCACCCTTCACCTTTCCAACCTGGTGTTTAAGAGCTTTTCTGGGAAGCTACCACCCTACCTGAATATGCTGCTTCCCCCAGCAGTTCCCTCATCCTATAACCTCAGATCCAGGACCAGCACCTTACTTGCAATACCGCAATACAAAAAGAAAATGGCTCGATCCGCATTTTCCTACAGAGCACCGCAAATATGGAATAACCTCCCAGACGCCGTCAAATGTTCCCCCAGTCTAAAGTCCCTTAAGAGCTCCCTATTAGCATACCTCAATACAAAATGCACCTGTAAACATGTAACACAGTGACTATATACAGAATGCACCTGTAAACATGTAACATAGTGACTATATACAGAATGCACCTGTAAACATGTAACATAATGACTACATTTCCTCCATATTTATTTTTCTGTTAATCTGTATATTTGGATTTGTGTTAATATCTTGCATTTTACTATTTTGTATTTCTGTAACAATTCAATGTTCTCGAACCCAGGACATACTTGAAAACGAGAGAAATCTCAATGTATCCTTCCTGGTAAAATCCTTTATAAAATTATAAAAAAAAAAATTTAACCCTTCAGAAAAACGGCTACCAAAGCCTCATTATTCCAATTTAACTCAGAAGCCAAAGATCTAAACTCTAGTACGTAATCACCCAGGGATTTTGTACCCTGGCGCAGGCGCAACAAGGACTTGGCAGCATTGGTTTTACGACCAGGGGGATCAAACAATCTACGGAAGGCTGACATAAATTCCCGATAATTGTAAACAATAGGTTTATCAGTATCCCAGAGAGGATTAGCCCAACATAACGCTTTATCTGTAAGATGATTGATAACGAAGGCAATTTTAGCACGATCTGTAGGGTAAGACCACGGCGTTAATTCAAAGTGAATAGAGATCTGGTTTAAAAAACCTCTACAGGCGATAGGATCACCTCCATAACGTACCGAAGGTAGCAAGTTAGGACACGGAGTAGGTACAGCAAAAGGTTCAGAAGGGGGCGGATTAACTGAAGGAGAAACCTCTACCTGGGTAGGAGCAGTACGATTAAGCAGAGTTTGGAGGGCTTGGGCGAATTGATCAAGACGATGATCCTGATCTGCCAAACAACTTTCTAAACCAGACAGTTGCTGAGCGGTCCCTGCTAGGTCCATGGCCCTTTCGTGATGTCAGGCAGACACACGTACCCGAGGTACACGTCAGCCCAATAAAGAAAGAGGAGACTCAAAACTAATTGCGATACCAGTCCTTAAGTTGGCTGGGTTACGCAGTAGCGAAAGGTAAACCTATAAGGCAGGGAAGACTAGGAAGGAGGACAGAAGCCAGTCCTTAGTGTGGCTGGTAAAAAGACAGGCAAGTAAAGAAATATGAGGCGGTCTCCTGAAACAATAGAGGTACCAGAGGAGGTACTACTAGCCCAGGTAATAGGGAGAAACCAAAAGCAAGGTCAATATCCAAAAGCCGGGTCAGAGGATAATAGAGGTACTCAGGTCAGATGCCAAAAGCCAGGTCATACACAAATAAATCATTCAGAAAATACAGAATGCAGCACCAAGGGTCAAGCAAGCTAAAACCACGAAAGGGCAAAATAAAAAGGCAAAAAGCAGGTTTAAATCTCGCGCCCTGCTTCCCTATTGGCCAACACGATCACATGGTACAGAAAGGGTCCACGGTGGAGGCGTGATGACATAACGCTGCTGAGAGGAATCAAACCCGGAAGAGCCGACGGCATGCGCGCATAGGGCGCAAGGAAGGGCTGCGAGGGAGACGCAGCCCTCGAGAACGCAGCGATGGACGCCGGAGCCGTGCCAGCCGCCGGTCCGTAACAGAAGGTCACTGGAAAAATAATTGTCTGGCATTTTTGGCTAAATTTGGGGTACAGGGGGAGGCTGGGGAATCGGGAGGTCAGGCCTCCAATGGTCAGGTAACGAACGGCAGATATGAGAGAAATGATGGTGCCGGTGCAGGGTTTGTTGGTCTGGCGGGAACGTAATTTGAAGGGCAAGGTACATATTGACACGGACCTGGGCCCATCCCACTCGGTAATCACGAGCCCACGGTCACTATGAGGGTGGGAAATAAAGATGAAATTTTTATGGTTGACACCAGTGCCGAATATTCTGTTGTAACACAACAAATTGCACCCCCAATGGGAAATGAAGTTGATATTGTGGGAGCAATGGGGGTGTCCACTAAGTACCCCTTCCTTGCTTCACGAAAATGTAGTGTGGGTGGGCATAATGTTGAACATGAATTTCTGTATATGCCCGAATGTCCCATCCAACTCCTGGGGCGGGATCTCCTTTGCAAATTGCAAGCCCAAATTACGTTTCTCCCTGGGGGTCACGCTAGATTAGACCTGCCTGAGAGTGGCAGCTCTACACGGCAGTACAGCCCAGCCAATCCAGCACACCCAACCTGTCAAAATTGCAGTAATTATGCCAAGAGAAGAAGAATGGCGCTTGGCACCAACCCCGCCGGCTGACCCAGACCCGTACACACTACTTCTGGGCATCCCCAGAGTGTGGGCGGAGGAAAACCCGCCCGGACTAGCTGTAAATATCCCTCCAGTGTACGTCAATTTAAAACCTGGTGCAACACCTGTGGCTTTAAGACAATATCATATCCCACAAAAAGCCAAGCAAAATATCCAGACACATTTGCAGAGACTTAAAGACCACAGCATATTGAAATTTTGCGTGTCACCGTGGAACACACCCCTGTTGCCAGTACTGAAAGAGGGCACACAAGAGTACCGCCCAGTCGAAGATTTATGAGCCGTCAACAAAGCCACAGTAACCTTACACCCCGTGGTTGCCAACCCATAGAATTTATTGGCATTAATTCCCGGAGACACAAAATATTACACGGTGCTTGATTTAAAAGATGCTTTTTTTTGCATGCGCCTGGTTCCGGCAAGCCAGCCCCTTTTTGCATTTCAGTGGGAGGAATCTACCACGGGGGCGCGCCATCAAATGACCTGGACACGCCTCCCTCAAGGTTTCAAGAACTCGCCCACGATTTTTGGGTGCGCGCTCAGCCAGGACCTCCTGTCCTTCAACGCTCAGCCAGACAAAGTTGTTTTACTACAGTATGTAGATGATTTATTACTGGCTTCTCCCACAGAAAAAGACTGTCTCTCTCCCACAAAAGCCCTGCTACATCTGCTATGCCTTGCAGGTTACAGAGTGTCCAAAAAGAAAGCACAAATATGTAAACAGACTGTGAAATATTTAGGTTTTCAATTAACAGGTACCAAGCGTGCACTGGGGGCAGAGAGAAAAGAAGCAGTATGCTGAATACCCCAACCAAAGACAAGGAGACAAGTCCGTGAATTCCTGGGAGCTGCAGGTTTCTGCCGCCTGTGGAACCCCAACTTCGCAGATATTGCTAAGCCTCTCCATCAAGCCACCAAAACAGCAGCTTTCCTGAAATTAAAGACTCTCTTAATGGAGGCTCCTGTGCTGGGACTACAGGATCACAGCAAGCCTTTCCAGCTGTACGTGCATGAACACAATCAAACAGCTACAGGAGTGCTGATTCAGAATTTTGGCTCCTGGCCAAGGCCTGTGGCCTATTTCTCCAAGCAACTTGATCCTGTGGCCTGCGGCCTACCCCCATGCCTGAAAGCTGTGGCAGCCACCGCAATGCTGATAGCAGAAGCAGACAAGCTGACCCTTGGACAAGTTCCTCATGTCAAGGTGCCCCATGCTGTCAAAACCCTGCTTGATGTAAAAGGAAGTTACTGGTTCAGCAACAGCCGGATGACGAAGTACCAAGCTATGATGTGTGAGAATCCACGGGTTCATTTGGACCTCATTGCTACCTTGAACCCTGCTACTTTACTGCCTGACTGTGAAGAGGATCCAGATCATGAATGCCTCCAAGTCATGGAAGAAGTGTTCAGTAGCAGGCCAGATTTGAAAGATGTACCCTTAGACAAATACGATCTACAACTATTCACTGATGGTAGCAGTTATATGGATGATGGGAAAAAAGTCTCCGGCTATGCAGTCGTCTCAGCAGAAGAGATTATTGAAGCAAATTCTCTACCAGGCCATACATCTGTACAACTGGCTGAAATAACAGTCCTAACCAGGGCTCTACAACTTTCCGAAGGGAAAAGAGTAAATATCTACACTGACTCCAAATATGCCTTTATGACTGTCCATGCACATGGTGCACTCTACAAAGAAAGAGGCCTACTTACTTCCTCAGGACAACAAATCAAGTATGCAGCTGAAATAACAGCCCTCCTAGAAGCTGTATGGAAACCAAGTGCTGTCAGTATTATGCACTGTCGTGGCCACCAGAAAGGCCATGATGAAATCCCGAAAGGCAACAGGCGCGCTGACCAGGCTGCAAAAGCGGCTGTAAAACCATTGCTAACAACTGATCAAGCCAAAGTCCTGCACTGCAAGCAAGAGGCCCAACCTCCCATGCCAAACTACGAATTTTATATGAATTGGAGAAAATTTGAACCTGGAGGCGAATTTATTGAAATTATGTTGCACAAATGGCACAATGACTACGAACTATTAGAACTCAATCATGATTATATCCAATGGCTCTTCCGAACCCGGTCCCAAGGCCGAAATTTTTACTCCACTCCTCTGAACCCTCAAGAGACACGTCTTATGATTAACACCTCAGAAGTTCAGCACAGACTCCGCAGAGCATACAAAATGATGCTGAAATTCTTCGGCGTAAAACTAATAGGGGAGTATGGGGAAGATACAGAAGTAATTGAAGTTGAACGAGCAGAAAATTTTGCCTCACGTTTCGAAAATCTAACAACCAACCCTCATAATAATCTGAGAATTACACGAATACTGCTCAATTTGGAAGAATTGGGAGCAGAAGAATACCAAGCCCCATTGGTGAGGTTCTTACTCAAGGAGATCCTTATCAAAAACAAACTGCCAGGAATGAAGAAAAGTGTGATGAATTTTTTTATACCAGCAGTGAGAGATTCACAGGAAAGACAAGATCTGCTGTTCTTTGCCTGGTGATACTATTTCCCAAACGAAGAATTCATCTGGGGAAACCAGGGAGAATTGGCACGATACAAAGCAAAACCAGTGGTGGCTGCACTCCTACCGGCGCCACTGAGTGAATGGACACCTGTGTATTCAGAGAAAGAGAAGAAATGGCTATCAGAAGAACAAGGCGGATATGGAGAAGACGGATGGTTCCAGTTGAAGAATGGACAAATAGTTCTACCAGCAATATTGGCGCCTGAGATTGTAAGAATGCTCCACGCAAGTACCCATGGAGGAAGAGAAATGATGGAAAAACAATTGGAGCCACATTTCTACGTGCCAGGACTGTCAGTAATCTGCAAAGCAATAGCCCAGCAGTGCGTGACATGTGCCAAAAATAATCCAAGAACAGGCCCATCTCAACCTCCAGGGAAGCAGCTGATCGGGCTATCCCCAATGACATCGTTACAGATAGATTTCACAGTGTTGCTACCCTGCAAAGTATATAAATATCTACTGGTAATGGTGTGTACCCTGACAGGATGGGTAGAAGCTTTCCCAACAAGAACGGAGAAAACAGTGGAAGTGGTGAAAAGTCTGATGAAGGAAATAATACCACGCTATGGACTTCCTCTCGATATAGGGTCGGACAATGGCCCCGCCTTTATACAGAACTGTTTACAGCAACTTGCCCGACTATTGCGCATCACCTGGAAGTTACATACGGCTTACAGGCCCCAAAGCTCGGGAAAAGTCGAGAGAATGAACCGCACCCTAAAGACTTTGATGTCCAAACTGTGCCAAGAGACGTCACTAGGCTGGTTGGATGTGCTGCCGATAGTCCTATTGCACATTAGGTGCACGCCAACCCCCCAATTGAAGCTAAGTCTGTACGAACTCATGTTTGGACGGCCTACCCCTCTGATTAATGGACTAAGGGGGGACCTTCGGGCATTGGGGGGAAACTAAATTAAATGATCAGGTTGTGCTGTTGGGTAAAGCAATGCAGAAATTAAATACTTGGGTGGGAGATAATATACCTCACTTTTTATACCCCCCACTGCATAAGTATTGTCCAGGTGATTCAGTATGGGTGAAGGAGTGGAAAAATGATCCACTAGGCCCAAAATGGAGAGGTCCTTACTTTGTCCTGTTATCAACCCCTACAGCAGTAAAGGTTGCCGAGGTGGTCCCGTGGATACATCACTCCAGACTGAAGGTAGCTGCAGCCAATCCTGAACCAGTATGGAAGGTCGTCACCAACGAGACCAATCCACTGAGGCTAAAGCTAACAAAGACCACAGTCATGAGCCCCTGAGAGATTCGACTGAAAGCATCCAAGATACTCAATGCGTGGGTGTTTTGATGGATACAACGAGGTCTGATTATCCCCTGATGGGAGATGCTGAAAGGGTTATTTTTAGGGGCCCGGCCCCGACCCGTGATCAACCAGAAATGTCTTTTGTTTTTGAAATTCCGGCGGGGAGGGATTGGGTTTATGTGACTGTGAAGAGAATTGCCCAAGGGTTTTTGACAGTTGGGGCAATTCTGGTACTGATTTTGTTTCTTGCACATTTGATCCATGGACTATCACGTGGAGCATGCCCCAGGTGCCCAAGCACCACCAAGAAAGTGGAAATTTCCCAGATCTGGAATGGTACGCACCCGGTGATGGAGAACTGTACTATGTGGAGACAAAACCTAGAGGCGCTATCTGGAACCAGCCCAAGAGGACACTTACTTGTGCAATATAAATATGACTATGCTAAAAAGTCTGGGCAAACCGCATGCTGGGTGTGTAGTAGACTGCACCCAGAGACAATTCATATACCATTTGCCTCTGTCCCAATGAATTTGAGTATGTTTGCATCAGGGAATGTCACAATACAAGCAGTCGATGCATCGAGGGAGAAACCAGAATCATTCAGTCCCGGGCACCCCATAATAGGACCAGTGTACCAACCAGAATGGTGTTTTCAATTAGGACCAGATAAGCAGACAAATAACGAGGGTGGGTTATGTAACTCAAGTCAGTTCAACTGGACATCATATATTTACATATTCAGAACAGGACTAAAGGCGCATTATATATATATACGGTGCAGGAAACTCACTAGAGAACAAGAGGAGGTGATTGCGAATGCGACCAATGGAAGGCAGGATGCAGTGGATATGATGAGACGGCTGAGACAACTTGCGATAGCGATAACAAAGGGAACACTATATTCATCACAATTTATAGTGAAAGGAGGGTACCAGGTGTGCTGTGAAAGGGTGTGTTACACATGGGTACCACCTACAGTAACGAGAATGTGTTATCTGGCTAAATTGATCCCAATCCAGAGGGTGAGGGGAGAAGACACTAATTCAGACACAACACTTCACCCTAGGTACCCACTGGTATTTGAAAGACAGAAGAGAGAGCTATTCAAGAAAGCAGATCGAATATGGGCATGGCTTCCAGCATGGACTGGATGGGGAAGAGAGTTGATGGCAAGAATGAACAGTTATGCCAGTTTGATGGATGAGATTTTGAATAGTGACTAATGACTAATGACTAGTTGGGATATTCAGTTGCTGAATCTGGAAGTACGGGAGATACAAAAGGTACAAATGATACATAACATGGCACTGGAACAGATCAGTGCGGCTCTGAATGGATTGTGTGAGATGACGATGCATTATGAATGTTGCACTTTCATCAAGAACACTACACATGACGTCCCTGACTATTACCAGGTAATCCAAGATCACCAGGAGAAGGTAGCACAGTTGCAGAACACAGCAAGGAGGATCGCTGCTGAAGGCTGGAATCCACTCCATGGGTTCGGAGCAATCGGAGATTGGTTCGGATCCATTCTGAGATTTATCTCACAGATTGGATCCATGATTCTGATGTGGTGGTGATCTTGGTCGTAGGGACACTACTGTACCGCATAGGGCTCTGTCTCTGGCCACTATGCAAGAGGGCACTGACACCCACACAGACACAGAAGATACCACTGATTATCCCACAAGATATGTTCCCAGCAAAAATGAGGTCCCCCAAAGTATGAGGAACTTGAGAATAATAGTAGTGAGGTGTAATGGCTACAAGTCTCAGGAGAAGAACCTGAGGCTTGAGCCAAGGGGGGAATGAAGTGGAATCAGGCTGGAAGCTGGCCGCCATTATAAGCCAGAAAGATAGAAAGAACTCCAAAATCCACAAAATAGTTTCAAATGGATTTAATCCAACATCAAGAAAGGCAACGTTTCGACCAACTGGTCTTTGTCAAGACAATTATAAGCCAGGCGGCCATCTTGTTCAGAATATTGGTTCACTTGAAAACAACTAGGTAGGTTTCAGCTGAAACTAGAATGAAGCATATGTAGAAATTTAGGAATGTGTTAAATTAGCAGAAAAGCAATTAAAACCTGAGAAAGATCGAGGTTGTTCCTGGCACGAAGGGATAGAATGAGAAGTGGATACATCAAGGTCACAGAGGCCCCAGCCAGACAAAGGGAAGCATAGAAGATAGACCAGGTGCTACCCGCAACAAATGAGCACAGGCGCTAGGGAGGCGAGCACAGCCCGGACTGGATGTAGTAACTAATCATGATCTGTTGAAACTAACATGAAGTTTGCCAATTTACGGCCAATTTAATGGAATGTCTTTGTATTAGACTAAGGGAGGTATTAACCCACGTGGGGTGGGATAGTGTCACCGGGAGGTGGGCTAATTGGGATGTACCTAATTATGTATTCGGGGTATAAGACCCCTTGTCGGGGTGAACTCGGGGCTCAGTCTTTGCGATTCAATCCTGTCTGAGCATCTTCTGTGACGTCACAATAAAGTTTGCCTTTCCTGAAGAGACTCGTGTCCAGACAATCCTTGCTCGTGTCCGGTCCGGCCTCGTCCCGAGTCAACCAAGTGGATTCCGGTAACAGACATGCTGATGCCGGTAGACAGACTCAGACAGCAAGAAGTGCAAGTTATGTAATGGCATAGTAGAGATGAGTGGCAGCATCCCATCCTGATGTGGAATTTGTACCGATATATGGATCCTGTTTGGGTGTTCCTTGTGTTTGACATCTAGATATTTCAGCGTGGCAATAAAAGACTGAGCCTGAAATCCTCTTGCAGTCCCAGCTACCACTGGAGTGTGACAAATGGCACTATCTGTTCCGATTGTTACGATATTGCTTCTCAGTGGTGTTCCCACGTGTCCTGCCTTATCCACTGCTTTGGCAACACAACGTACGTGGAATCGCCTGCTGAAGTAAATACTGTCCAAGACCATGTGATTGACACTAGTGAAAGGTGTGGTGTCGGTCATCCTTTCAAATGGAGATCGAGCCCCATTGGAGTCAGTTGGTGTTGCAACCTCCCAGTTAAATAAAATAGTGGACTGGTTTATACCGGCTTCTTCACAACGCCCTCGCATCAAAGAGTACTTTGGGAAATGAGGGTCGCAGGGTGTAACACACACTAATGGATACCCAGGGGATGGTGATTTCTTGATACCATCCTTGGTGACTTCTTCCACATGGTCATAATTAGGGATGAGCTGTTCGGGTTCGGACGGTTTGGAGTTCGGCCCGAACTTTGGCAGGTCGAAAGTTCGCAAATTTCGAACTTTTTGGGTGTGTTCGGTTCGAGTTCGGAAAAAAAAAGAAATTTTGAAAAAAGTATAAATAATGCTTAAAAAATACTAAAATATCTAGAAATAAAGAGACTCTTTACTGCAGAATATTATAAGCAATGGTTTATTAGATATTGAATTAAAAACTAATGTCTAGGTGCAAAGATTCTCACCTCTAAATGACATTTTTTTTCCAAACGGCATAACAACAACAGATGTTTTAGTCTGGTCTAATCAATTTGATACATTTAAGGCTAGGGACAGATGAGCGCATTTTCTGCGGCCACCGTCAAAATGTACGTCGATGCGTGCGCACGCATTTTTTCACGGAATACGCTTAAGTGGTCAGACGATGCGCAATTCTGGACGTATTTCATGACGATGGGGTGAAAAGTTTGAACGTTATGTTGGCCGCACACTAGCAGCGTCTGACATCTCCTAATCACGCACACACGCTGCTATGCGGCCGCAGCGCACTCTGTACGTCAGTACCAGCGGTTTAACGTTCTCGAAAAAATGCGTTCATTTTCCACTTGCGTTGTGCAGCCGGACTTTTGTGCGACCGTACTTCGTATATTGGCTGTCATTGCCTGTCATCTGCTGCTAGTGCGGCCGTGATTATGTGCGCCAGAACGCGCGTTCGCACTGCCTCAGTCTGACCCTAGCCTTATGTAGAATGAAGGTGTGGGGTGTCTGCTTCTGTTCTGAGTGAGTAATTTCCCTCCTAAAACTTCCTAATATGCTGCATTTAACTACTGTGTGAAAAAATACAAAATTTCCTCATTGCCCGCTTTTCACATCTAAAGCAATGTTATTTTTCACCTCGGGATTAAACATTCACAGGGTTATTCAGAGAGCGGTGAAAAGCAGGAGAATAACTGGAGAATGGAAAATTCTAGGTCAAAATAGCCAATCCAAATTTTTTTTCCCATTTATCTCACTTTCCAAATCGGCTATTTGGTCTAGATTGTTCTCTTCTCCTGCCAGTTCTCCTGGCTTTCACCTCTCTCTCAGGGTTGTTCAGAGAAAGGTGAAAACCAGGAGAATGGCAGGAAAAGAGAACAATCTGGACCAAATAGCCGATTTGGAAAGTGAGATAAGGCTAGGGTCAGACTAACGCATTTTTCACAGCGACCGTCAAAAAGTGCGTCCGAACGCATTGCCGTATTTTTTCACGGAATGCACGAAAACGGTCATACGATGCGCATTTTTGTGCGTGATTTTTTACGGATCCAAACCAGGAAACTTTGGGTGTCTGGACGTTATATTGGCTGGACATGAGCAGGGTCTGACGTCTCCAAATCACGCACACACGCCGCTAGTGGACGCAGCGCACTCTGTACGTCCGTACTAGCGGTTCTGCGTTCTCGAAAAAATGTGTTTATTTTCCACTTGCGTTGCGCAGCCGGACTTTCGTGCGACCGTACTTCGTATATTGGCCGTCATTGCCCGTCATTTGCTGCTAGTGCGGCCGTGATTAAGTGCGCCTAAACGCACGTTAAAAATTCGCTAGTCTGACCCTAGCCTAAATGGGAGAATTTTTCTGGTTTGGCTATTTTGACCTAGAATTTTCCATTCTCCAGTCATTCTCCTGCTCTTCACCGCTCTCTGAATAACCCTGTCAGGGTTATTCAGAGAGCGGTGAAACTCAGGAGAATGACTGAAGAGAAAATTCTAGGTCAAAATAGCCGAACCAGAAAAATTCTCCCATTTATCTCACTTTCCAAATCGGCTATTTGGTCTAGATTGTTCTCTTCTCCTGCCAGTTCTCCTGGCTTTCACCTCTCTCTCAGGGTTGTTCAGAGAAAGGTGAAAACCAGGAGAATGGCAGGATAAGAGAACAATCTGGACCAATTAGCCGATTTGGAAAGTGAGATAAGGCTAGGGTCAGACTAACGCATTTTTCACAGCGACCGTCAAAATGTGCGTCCGAACGCATTGCCGTATTTTTTCACGGAATGCGCGAAAACGGTCATACGATGCGCATTTTTGTGCGTGATTTTTTACGGATCCAAACCAGAAAACTTTGGGTGTCTGGACGTTATGTTGGCCGGACAAGAGCAGGGTCTGACGTCTCCAAATCACGCACACACGCCACTAGTGGACGCAGCGCACTCTGTACGTCCGTACTAGCGGTTCTGCGTTCTCGAAAAAATGCGTTCATTTTCCACTTGCGTTGCGCAGCTGGACTTTCGTGCGACCGTACTTCGTATATTGGCCGTCATTGCCCGTCATTTGCTGCTAGTGCGGCCGTGATTAAGTGCGCTTAAACGCACGTTAAAAATTCGCTAGTCTGATCCTAGCCTAAATGGGAGAATTTTTCTGGTTTGGCTACTTTGACCTAGAATTTTCCATTCTCCAGTCATTCTCCTGCTCTTCACCGCTCTCTGAATAACCCTGTCAGGGTTAATCAGAGAAAGGTGAAACTCAGGAGAATGACTGAAGAGAAAATTCTAGGTCAAAATTCTCCCATTTATCTCACTTTCCAAATCGGCTATTTGGTCTAGAATTTTCCATTCTCCTGCCTTTCACCGCCAAAAAATCAGTAAACTTTTTCTGCGTGTCCGAAAATGTCTCCTCTTTTCATACAGGCTGCCGCCCCAAGCAGTTGTTTATGGATAGATTAAAGGAAAAGCATTTACCGTCATTTGAAATGTAATTTTTGGGTTTTTACATATTTCTATACATCCTAGAAATCCGCCACTTCACGGGCAGGTTATGGGGACCTCCTAGGCACGATATTTGAAGGAATTTTTCGCTTTTATTTTTAACCCTTATTTCATGGAAAACTCACTGTCCATTTAACCACTTGGCTGCTATGGACGCGCTCAGCGCGTCCAGCCAAGTGGTTCTCCTGTGCTACGGACGCGCTCAGCGCGTCCGAGCACAGGAGGCAGCAATCCGCCGGATTCCGGCGGATTGCTGCGCCCCCCCGGTGCGGGCTAACATCTTGGATGTCAGCCCAGCACTCGGGAGCCCGGCGGGGACATTAGATGTCATCGCGGCTACGTGATGACATGTAATTCAGGCGCCCCCCCCCGCATGTGTGGAGGAGGCGCCTGAAAGGGAGGGGGGAGGTCCTTCGGACCTCTCTCCCTCCCGATCGCCGGGGAGCAGGGGGTTAAGACAGGCACCGCTTGGAAGGGCACAGCCTGCCCTTCCAAACGGTGGCTCTCATTAACCCCTGGGGAGTCGGATCACGAATCGGCGCTGAAAAGCGCCGGTTCGTGATCCTTTCCCGGAGCTGGCCGACATCTTGGATGTCGGCCAAGCCTCCGGGAACTCCCCCTGAGGACTGGCGTCATCGTGCATAGCACGATGACGCCAGTCCTGGAGTTAACCCCTAGCTGCCACCAACGGTGGAGATAGGGGATACCAATAAATCCCCTATCTCCCGATCCGTGGCAGCTAGGGGTTAATGTTTGGTACTGTTGGATCGGCCAGAGCATGGCCGTTCCAACGATACCAAACACCACTGTGAAATTATTTTTTTTTTAAAAAAAATTTTAAATAAAAATAAAAAATATTTAAAAAAAAATTATAAAAAAAAAATAAACAAGTTTTTTTTTTTTTGGTTTGTTAACCCTTTCGCTGCTGAGGCTTTTCCCGCCCCTGTGCTGAGGTCATTTTTACCGGTTTTGCTCATCATGTTTAAACGTGTTTTGAAGGCTTATTTTAGTATATGACCCAGACATATTATATATCGTTCTTTCCGTCAGACTCGGTAGATTCATAATATGTCATTATTATATGTATACGTTATGTCATGTCTGTATATTATAACAAAAAATGCAATAAAATATGTATTTTCAATAATTTACAACGTGTAAAGTGTTTTTTCCACATTTTAACATGCGAGCAATTGCGGTTATATTTTGTATGGGGTGCGCTTGTTAAAAAAATTAGAGATGGGGTCTCGTTACATTTTTTTTTGGGGAAAATGACACTATTTTTAACAAACGCACCGCATACAAAAATCGTTAGTGCAGCATCATTGTTCACATTATAATTGAAATGGGAACAATATTGCTGCATTAACAAACCAAAAAAAAAAGTGTTTATTTTTTTTTTTTAATTTTGTTTTTTAATTTTTTTTATTTTTATTTTTCATTTTTTTTTTTTTTTTACAAAATTTTTCACTTTCATGTTTGGTATTGTTGGAACGGCCATGCTCTGGCCGATCCAACCATACCAAAATTTAACCCCTAGCTGCCACGGATCGGGAGATAGGGAGTTCATTGGAACTCCCTATCTCCACCGTTGGTGGCAGTCAAGGGTTAAGTCCAGGACTGGCGTCATCGTGCTACGCACGATGACGCCAGTCCTCAGGGGGAGTTCCCGGAGGCTTGGCCGACATCCAAGATGTCGGCCAGCTCCGGGAAAGGATCGCGAACCGGCGCTTTTCAGCGCCAATTCGCGATCCAGCTCCCCAGGGGTTAATGCCAGGCATCATTTGGAAGGGCAGGCTGTGCCCTTCCAAATGATGCCTGGGTTAACCCCCGCAGAGCCGCCGATCGGGAGGGAGAGAGGTCCGAAGGACCTCCCCCCCTCCCTTTCAGGCGCCTCCTCCGCACATGCGGGGGGGGCGCCTGAATTAGGTGTCATCGCGCCCCCGCGATGACACCTAATTCTGGCGGCTGCTGTTCCGGATGCCGGGCTGACATCCAGGATATCAGCCCGCACCGGAGGGGCCAGCGATCGTCCGGAACCCGGCCGAACGCTGACCCCAATGGGAGGACGCGCTGAGCGCGTCCTCAGCACACCAGCGGGAATGCTGAGGACGCGCTGAGCGCGTCCTCAGCAGCGAAGTGGTTAATGCAGCAATATTGTTTCCATTTCAATTATAATGTGAACAATGATGCTGCACTAACGATTTTTGTATGCGGTGCGTTTGTTAAAAATCACGTAATTTCCCCCAAAAAAAATGTAACGAGACCCCATCTCTAATTTTTTTAACAAGCGCACCCCATAAAAAATATAACCGCAATTGCTCGCATGTTAGAATGTGAAAAAAAAACACTTTACACGTTGTAAATTATTGAAAATTCATATTTTATTGCATTTTTTGTTATAATATACAGACATGACATGACTAATACATATAATAATGACATATTATGAATCTGCTGAGTCTGACGGAAAGAACGATATATAATATGTCTGGGTCATATACTAAAATAAGCCTTCAAAACACGTTTAAACATGATGAGCAAAACAGGTAAAAATTACCTCAGCACAGAGGCGTGAAACACCTCAGCAGCGAAAGGGTTAAAAACGTTTTTTTTTTAAACTTTTTGTCCTTGTTTCCTGTCCCCCAGGGCACTACCCGGACCCACATACACCTTTTATGGCAAATATCTAGCATATATGCACTCTTGGAGGGCACTCTAAAAAACGAATTTTCAGCCCCATTGACTTGCATGGAGTTCGAGTTCGGGTTCAGACCCGAACATATGGAAAGTTCGGGTTCTGTCGGATATAATATCTGCACGTGAATACAACACGTTATATATATTGGACTTATCAGCCAAGCCTCCAATATGTCTATATTGGATTTACTGGACCTACCTCGGCAGTTGCCTCCAATATATCAGGGATTATTATTTCATAGGAAACTTATACGAGACACAAATATCAATCGTTTATATTTCTTAGAAATTATCCTGAATTCTTTTAATTGTCTGTGTTTTGCTTTAAAAAATACAATAATCAATAATCGGATAAAAATATATATGTATTTATTACGTATACAAAAAAAAATTCAAATCTCATATCACAAACAAAAATTTACAAACCACAATCCATCAGCATATAAAAACTAGCTTCACAATATATGTATCTCCGGTTAGTAACTGCATATATGATTAATATAATTTACCTTATCAGTTAGTAACTAATACACAAATGGTTAATAAACATTTCTGCTTAATACAACATGCATTTCCAGCAAACAATGTTTAACCAGCCAGCTCTTATAGATATATATATATATCTCTATACTACATGGATCAACAAAAGATGAGCTAATTTAATGATAAGTAATAAAAACTTATTTAGTGAATCCTCCCCTAATCTCGAGAATCAAATTTCTAATCTTTTGCTTTTTATTTTGTAGTTATATAATTCCTTGCTTATTAATTTTAATCACAGTAATTTCCAAATTCAATATATATATTGGTATCAATCTTACAACATTTCTTTTAGGAATAAATCCTTATATCCACTTCTTCATATTTCTATCTGCAGAATAGAAAATACTTAGAATTTGGATCTAACCCCAAGTATCTGAGAAATCTCAGTCTACGTTGGAAGAATATCTACAAATACATATATTTACATGAATTCCCTCTTTTTTTCATACATTACCTGTCCAACTTGGATGTTGATAAGTCTTGGAATTTTCTATGTGATGCTTTGTTTTGGAATATGTGAAAATTATCGATATCAGATAATCAATGCATGTGAGTTAGAGAGTTGGTGAGAGTCAGAAATTTGGTGAGAATCTTGATTGCCTCATGTCTTGGGATCTGCCTGCATTGTGGTGTGAGTCTGAGTGTTGGAATCTTGGACTCTCAGAGGGTCATGTGTAATGCATTGCAGTGTGAGTCTCTGAATGCTGGAATCTCCGACTTCAGAGTGTCATGTGTACTGGACGTCTGAATGCATTGCGGTGTGAGTCTCTGAATGCTGGAATCTCCGACTTCAGAGTGTCATGTGTACTGGACGTCTGAATGCATTGCGGTGTGAGTCTCTGAATGCTGGAATCTCCGACTTCAGAGTGTCATGTGTACTGGACGTCTGAATGCATTGCGGTGTGAGTCTCTGAATGCTGGAATCTCCGACTGACTTGCAAATAACATTGCCACTTATTATAGCCAATTTGACGTCACTGGCAATATTTTTAAATATCAATTATTATATTACTATCCTCTAGAGGGCAATATTGCACTTCTTAATTAATTCCACCATTTCTTTTTAATATCCTATCTCGGGTCAAAAGATCAATCTGACTTAACAAAAACCCTCTCTCTCAGTCATTAGACACAGTGTCTCCATCTGTCATCTTTGATTTATATCCCTACTCCCTTTTAACTCAGAGTCCTATCAGCTAAATTCTTTTCTGGTTAACTCAACAGAATCTATTCTTTAGTAATTTTTATTATTTACCAATTATATACTTTCTACAATATTTATTGGAGTATATATTTCCTACTGTAAATATAATAAAATATACCTTGATTATAAACATATATTTTGTGAATATAAATCTATATTAGAAATATTAACTCTTATTCCTATACCCAAAAGACAAAATATCTTTTGTTTTAAAACTTAAGACAGACCAATAAATTTAATTATGACACGTCTTAGCACTTAACTCTAGCATTATCACACAAAAGAAACATTCTAGGTTCCTTCATGTCTAGCACTTCTTAAAAAAATATAAAAGACTTCACCCAGGAATGAACTCTGTAAAAAAAAATCTCGTTCATTTCTAAACTTAGAGAAAATAGAAAGAAAAACTGTCTTTAAAAACAAAATGGCTACAGGCATCCATTTTAAATTTTTCTTTACTGTGTAATATACCCGACAGTTCGGGGCCAAACCGAACTCGGGCGGTGTTCGGCTCATCCCTAGTCATAATCAGCCAAAGACAGTGCAATTGGTGGTTGTCACGGAATGGCCCAGCACCCTCAGCCAGGGGCAGTTTCCCGTGACAGTTATGGCCATGGACACTTAGGTGCTGTGGGACCCGCGGAGTTTTAAGTACGTTTTATTTAGATGTGGATTGTGTGTGGTGTAATAAAGTGTTCCCCGTTGATTGTGAAATGTATTTCCCTTTGTCTGCCTTGCCCGCCGCCATTTTCCGATCGCCTCGTGGTTGCAATCAGATTATTCGAATCGGAAAATGGCCGATTCGAACCATCCGGTTCGAATCGTAAAATGGCCGATTCGGACCATCCGGTCCGAATCGGCGACTCCCCGAACTGTAACGGCCAATGGGTCCTGTGAGGGCGGGCAGGGATTCCCATTGTATTCATAATTTGTGTAAAGTTGATAAATGCCTGAGCTGTGAATAATAAACCCAGATTTAGCAGTGCATCCAGCCTCGTCTGATGTCTTTATTTCTCCGCCGCATATTTTCTCTGAGTATCCCCCGCGGTCTCAGGGTGCGGTGTCCAGCAACGATCCGAACCGAATCGAGCGCCCTGTGCCTGCATCGAGCATCAGGACAGAGGCGCAGCGTGAAGGCATCGAGTCCGGGTACATCCGACCGGGATCAGATCCGAAGGGCGCGGCCGCGTACCGCGCTTCGGTATCCCCAGGGATCGGAATAAGATCCGAACAGTCAGCCGCTTTCGGTAAGATCCGTGGCGATCCCCGCAATCCGAACCGAAGATTCATCCGCACCCAGATCCGAAACGTTTCCCGCAAAGATCCGAATATTTCCCCGCAGCAGATCCGATCCCCATAACCGGCCGGCCGTTTCGCAGTCGTCTCCCGCATCCCTAAGGTCAGTGAACCAGCCGCTCGAGACGCTGAGTCCCGTGTGGCTCAGTGGTCGGGCTGGTTCCACGCAGGGGTCCCCTCCACCGCCCGCTAACCCTTCTCCAGGGTCACTCCAGGCCGCACGAGACGCCGAGTGCCGCATCACTCGGTAGTCGGGCCAGCGGTAAGCGCCGGGGGCACGCAGATAGAGCATACCCGCAGGCGGACAACATCCCATTCCGTCATACTGGTGGCAGCGGTGGGATCGCTCTCTGCAGGCCCCTAGGAGACCTACGCCATGGTGGTGTACACCCACTACAACCGGGACACCCTGCGTGGGATGTTGGAGAACCGGGGAGGAACGCCGGGTAATAAGAACCGGAAAACCCTGATTAAGGAGCTGACCAGGATGGATCGGCACAGGGCGACGACACCCGTCCCCAGCCCTGTCCACGCAGAGGTGGAGGAAGATGCTGGCCTCAGAGAGGTGCGGCGTCGGATTGCCCTGCTCGGAGATGCCCCAGCGGCGGCGGACAGATACGAAGTGATTCGGGAGGTTTACCGGGAAGTCGAGCAAGAAAAGGACCGCCAGCACGAGCTGCGGTTGGCAGAGCTCCGCGGAGCAGAGCCTGAATATTTTAACCCCGAACCCTACCCCGTGGAACCCTGGGTCGAGGCTTACAGCTCGACTGGAGCTTCACCCTGGGAATCTGCAACCCCCAGTGATCACCCTTTCGGGACTTACAGCTCGCCTGGAGCCTGTATTGGGGACATCGCACATCCCAACGACCCTCGGATGGAGACTTACAGCTCGCCTGGAGCTGCATCTGAGGACGCCACATTCCCCGTCGAGGAGCGGTGCCCCTGTGCCGGCACCTTCGCTGACATAGAGGTTGTGTTTTCAAGAAGGCTGCAGGAGGGCCTGGATCGGGACCAGGGGTCCACAGAGGAACTTTGGTACGAGGCCCGGGACCATGAGAGGGACTGCCATGGTGTGTACGTTCCCTCTGACGCTGTCATTCACCGGGTGCAGTACGATGTGCGAGCAGCGTTCCTGCAAGGTCGGGCCCAGGGGTCAAGTCCTGGGAAAAAAAGTGAGGGAACTCACCCACGAATTCCACAACCCCATTACCTTAAGAAAATATATATATATCACGAGTATAGCCGGACGAGCCGGTGATACCATTTTTATTGGGTTAACTTTACATTTAAAAGACAAACTTTCAAGAGTGTAAACTGGACACTATACTGATCAGTGAAAGGTATCACTACGTACAGGTATACTCGTGATTTTGGCAACTGGACTAACGCATTATATATATATATATATCTCCAGGCACAGACCCCCAGAATAATATACACAGCACTGAGCCCCCAGAATAACATACACAGCACTGAGCCCCCAGAATAACATACACAGCACTGAGCCCCCAGAATAATATACACAGTGCTGAGCCCCCAGAATAATATACACAGCACTGAACCCCCAGAATAATATACACAGCACTGAGCCCCCAGAATAACATACACATCACTGAGCCCCCAGAATAATATACACAGCACTGAGCCCCCAGAATAACATACACAGCACTGAGCCCCAGAATAACATACACATCACTGAGCCCCAGAATAATATACACAGTGCTGAGCCCCCAGAATAATATACACAGCACTGAGCCCCCAGAATAACATACACAGCACTGAGCCCCCAGAATAACATACACATCACTGAGCCCCCAGAATAATATACACAGTGCTGAACCCCCAGAATAATATACACAGCACTGAGCCTCCAGGATAATATACACAGTGCTGAACCCCCAGAATAATATACACAGCACTGAGCCTCCAGTATAATATACACAGCACTGAGCCCCAACAATAACATAATAACATGCACAGCACAGAGCCCCCATAATAATATACACAGCGCTCAGCCCCCAGAATAATATACACAGCACTGAGCCCCAGAATAATATACACAGCACTGAGCCCCCAGAATAATATACCCAGCACTGAGCCCCCAGAATAATATACACAGCACTGAGCCCCCAGAATAATATACCCAGCACTGAGCCCCCAGAATAATATACACAGCACTGAGCCCCCAGAATAATATACACAGCACTGAGCCCCCAGAATAATATACACAGCACTGAGCCCCAACAATAACATAATCATGCACAGCACAGAGCCCCCATAATAATACACAGCGCTCAGCCCCCAGAATAATATACACAGCGCTGAGCCCCCAGAATAACATACACAGCGCTGAGCCCCCAGAATAACATACACAGCGCTGAGCCCCCAGAATAATATACACAGCACTGAGCCTCCAGTATAATATACACAGCACTGAGCCCCAACAATAACATAATAACATGCACAGCACAGAGCCCCCATAATAATATACACAGCACTGAACCCCAAGAATAATATGCACAGCACTGGTTATATGGATATATTTTCCCCAGTTCACATGGATATAATTGCCCCCCAGCTCTCATGGATATAAATGCCCCAGGTCTCATGGATAATGCCCCCAACTCTCATGGATACTGCCCCTGGTCTCATGGATACTGCCCCTGGTCTCATGGATAATGCCCCCTGGTCTCATGGATAATGCCCCCAGGTCTCATGGATAATGCCCCCAACTCTCATGGATAATGCCCCAACTCTCATGGATAATGCCCCCTGGTCTCATGGATATGCCCCTGGTCTCATGGATATGCCCCTGGTCTCATGGATACTGCCCCTGGTCTCATGGATAATGCCCCAGCAGGTCTCATGGATATGCCCCTGGTCTCATGGATACTGCCCCTGGTCTCATGGATATGCCCCTGGTCTCATGGATATGCCCCTGGTCTCATGGATACTGCCCCTGGTCTCATGGATAATGCCCCAGGTCTCATGGATATGCCCCTGGTCTCATGGATACTGCCCCTGGTCTCATGGATATGCCCCTGGTCTCATGGATATGCCCCTGGTCTCATGGATAATGCCCCAGGTCTCATGGATATGCCCCTGGTCTCATGGATAATGCCCCAGGTCTCATGGATATGCCCCTGGTCTCATGGATAGTGCCCCTGGTCTCATGGATATGCCCCTGGTCTCATGGATATGCCCTGGTCTCATGGATACTGCCCTGGTCTCATGGATAATGCCCCCAGGTCTCATGGATATGCCCCTGGTCTCATGGATACTGCCCCTGGTCTCATGGATATGCCCCTGGTCTCATGGATATGCCCCTGGTCTCATGGATACTGCCCCTGGTCTCATGGATAATGCCCCCAGGTCTCATGGATATGCCCTGGTCTCATGGATACTGCCCCTGGTCTCATGGATATGCCCCTGGTCTCATGGATATGCCCCTGGTCTCATGGATAATGCCCCCAGGTCTCATGGATATGCCCCTGGTCTCATGGATAATGCCCCCAGGTCTCATGGATATGCCCCTGGTCTCATGGATAGTGCCCCTGGTCTCATGGATATGCCCCTGGTCTCATGGATATGCCCTGGTCTCATGGATAGTGCCCCTGGTCTCATGGATATGCCCCTGGTCTCATGGATATGCCCCTGGTCTCATGGATAATGCCCCCAGGTCTCATGGATAATGCCCCCAGGTCTCATGGATATGCCCCTGGTCTCATGGATAATGCCCCCAGGTCTCATGGATATGCCCCTGGTCTCATGGATAATGCCCCAGGTCTCATGGATATGCCCCTGGTCTCATGGATAATGCCCCCAGGTCTCATGGATATGCCCCTGGTCTCATGGATAGTGCCCCTGGTCTCATGGATATGCCCCTGGTCTCATGGATATGCCCCTGGTCTCATGGATACTGCCCCTGGTCTCATGGATAATGCCCCCAGGTCTCATGGATATGCCCCTGGTCTCATGGATACTGCCCCTGGTCTCATGGATATGCCCCTGGTCTCATGGATATGCCCCTGGTCTCATGGATACTGCCCCTGGTCTCATGGATAATGCCCCCAGGTCTCATGGATATGCCCCTGGTCTCATGGATACTGCCCCTGGTCTCATGGATATGCCCCTGGTCTCATGGATATGCCCCTGGTCTCATGGATAATGCCCCCAGGTCTCATGGATATGCCCCCTGGTCTCATGGATAATGCCCCCAGGTCTCATGGATATGCCCCTGGTCTCATGGATAGTGCCCCTGGTCTCATGGATATGCCCCTGGTCTCATGGATATGCCCCTGGTCTCATGGATAGTGCCCCTGGTCTCATGGATATGCCCCTGGTCTCATGGATATGCCCCTGGTCTCATGGATACTGCCCCTGGTCTCATGGATAATGCCCCCAGGTCTCATGGATATGCCCCTGGTCTCATGGATACTGCCCCTGGTCTCATGGATATGCCCCTGGTCTCATGGATATGCCCCTGGTCTCATGGATAATGCCCCCAGGTCTCATGGATATGCCCCTGGTCTCATGGATAATGCCCCCAGGTCTCATGGATATGCCCCTGGTCTCATGGATAGTGCCCCTGGTCTCATGGATATGCCCCTGGTCTCATGGATATGCCCCTGGTCTCATGGATAGTGCCCCTGGTCTCATGGATATGCCCCTGGTCTCATGGATATGCCCCTGGTCTCATGGATACTGCCCCTGGTCTCATGGATAATGCCCCCAACTCTCATGGATAATGCCCCAACTCTCATGGATAATGCCCCCTGGTCTCATGGATATGCCCCTGGTCTCATGGATATGCCCCTGGTCTCATGGATACTGCCCCTGGTCTCATGGATAATGCCCCCAGGTCTCATGGATATGCCCCTGGTCTCATGGATACTGCCCCTGGTCTCATGGATACTGCCCCTGGTCTCATGGATATGCCCCTGGTCTCATGGATATGCCCCTGGTCTCATGGATACTGCCCCTGGTCTCATGGATAATGCCCCAGGTCTCATGGATATGCCCCTGGTCTCATGGATACTGCCCCTGGTCTCATGGATATGCCCCTGGTCTCATGGATATGCCCCTGGTCTCATGGATATGCCCCTGGTCTCATGGATACTGCCCCTGGTCTCATGGATAATGCCCCAGGTCTCATGGATATGCCCCTGGTCTCATGGATACTGCCCCTGGTCTCATGGATATGCCCCTGGTCTCATGGATACTGCCCCTGGTCTCATGGATAATGCCCCCAGGTCTCATGGATATGCCCCTGGTCTCATGGATACTGCCCCTGGTCTCATGGATATGCCCCTGGTCTCATGGATATGCCCCTGGTCTCATGGATAATGCCCCCAGGTCTCATGGATATGCCCCTGGTCTCATGGATATGCCCCCAGGTCTCATGGATATGCCCAGGTCTCATGGATAATGCCCCCAGGTCTCATGGATATGCCCCTGGTCTCATGGATATGCCCCCCAGGTCTCATGGATATGCCCCCTGGTCTCATGGATATGCCCCCTGGTCTCATGGATATGCCCCCTGGTCTCATGGATATGCCCCCTGGTCTCATGGATACTGCCCCCAGCCCAACTTACCACTGCTGCTGCTGCTGCTGCTGCGCCGCCGCACACTGCCGGCGGCCACGTGTTTCCTGCTCAGCGGCCGCTGACAGGAAGTGCAGCCGCTCGCCTGGGATCTAGGAAACAGCCAGGCGAGCGGCTCCACTTCCGGTCACCGGCCGCTAGAATAGGAAGCACGCGGCCCCCGCCAATGTGCGGCGGCCGCCTGTTAAGCGTTCGGGCTCGGGCCCACAGCGGAAACGCTGCGTTCCCGCAGCGTTCCCCAGCGCGTTCCCGGCTGTCGGAGAAGTGCGGGAACGCCGTTCCCGCGCGTTCCCGCTCGACTCGAGCCCTGGTCGGGCCCCAGAGGAGTGGGAGGCCGAGCTCCAGAGTCTGGTGCAACAGGAGATCGCACTGGACGCCGCGTACCGCGCGCTCCGGTGGCTAACCGCCCTCCGACAACGCGCACTATTGATGGCACCTCCACCGCAGGGCCCCTACGGAGGCACGGGGCTGCTCTACGAGAGCATGGCCGCAGACCCCGGGTTCGGAGAAGAGACCGAAGAGCGATTGGAGGAGATTCTGGAGCGACGGGAACTGGAGCTCCCGTCCGACATCAGGGACTCGGTGTTCGAGGAACTGGAGTCCCTAGCAGAGCGAGAGTGGGAGCTCGAGGTGGCCTACCGAAGATTGTTGGACGGCGCTCCGCAGTCGAGCCTGAGTTCCCCGTGCTGGGACGGGTCGGCGGAAGAAGTCGACAGCCCCCAGGTCTGGGACTTATGGGAGGCCGAGGTGGTCCCATGGGTACCCGTTGGGGTCCCATCAGAGGAAGTTATCCCCTTCACCCCGCAAGCGGACAGGGTGGCCGAGGCCACGGGTCCAGCGGGGGAGCTGGCAACGGGGCAGAGCGCCGCTGGCCTCTGTCCCCTCCCCGACGCCAAGAGAGTTGTCCTCCAACCAGCGGAAGAGCTGGCCACGGGGCAGAGTGCCGCTGGCCTCTGCCCACTACCCACGGTCTGCCAGGAGGAGCAGACGGATGGTTCCCCCGGGCTGGGCTGTGAGCAGCCACTGATTGCCCCGGGGGGTGAAGAAACCATCCTCCTGCAAGGTGATCGTCACCCAGCGGAAAAGGTTATCTCCTTCACCTCGCACGCGGACAGGGTGGCCGAGGCCACGGGTCCAGCGGAGGAGCTGGCAACGGGGCAGAGCGCCGCTGGCCTCTGCCCACTCGCAGCTGCAAAAGAACCTATTCCCCTGCAAGGTGATCCTCACCCAGCAGGGAAAGTTACCCCCTTCACCCCGCAAGCGGACAGGGTGGCCGAGGCCACGGGTCCAGCGGGGGAGCTGGCAACGGGGCAGAGCGCTGCTGGCCTCTGCCCACCCCCAGTCGCAACGAGAGTTGTCCTCCAACCAGCAGAAGAGCTGGCCATGGGGCAGAGTGCCGCTGGCCTCTGCCCACTGCCCACAGTCTGCCAGGAGGAGCAGACGGATGGTTCCCCCGGGCTGGGCTGTGAGCAGCCATTGATTGTCCCGGGGGGGGAAGAAACCATCCCCCTGCAAGGTGATTCGCACCCAGCAGAAAAAGTTACCCCCTCCACCCCGCAAGTGGACAGGGTGGCCGAGGCCACGGGTCCAGCGGAGGAGCTGGCAACAGAGCAGAGCGCTGCTGGCCTCTGCCCGCTCTCAGTCGCAAAGAGAGCTATCCTCCAACCAGCGGAAGAGCTGGCCACGGGGCAGAGTGCCGCTGGCCTCTGCCCGCTGCTCACAGTCTGCCAGGAGGAGCAGACCGACGGTTTCCCCGGACTGCGTGGGGTGCAGTCCCTGATTGTCCAGGGGGGTGAAGACACCCCCCTCCTGCAAGGAGATCCTCGCCCAGCGGAAGAGCTGACCACGGGGCAGAGGGCCGCTGGCCTCTGCCCACCCCTCCCAATTGGTCCCGAGGGACAGAGCGAGGCTAGTTACATGCCACCGGCCACGCAGCAGCTGGCCGCACCTAAACTCCGGGACTGCGTCCCGGCGGCCTCCACTCCAGTAGAAGAGCTGGCAACGGGGCAGGCCTCTGCCCACCCTTCGGCTGCCCTGAAGAGCAGCCGGGTTTTCCTGAACTGCTGACTTCGCAGCCGGTGGCCGTCCTCGACTCCCGGGAGGTCATTACTGCATTTCCCTCCCCAGCAGAACAGCTGGCTACGGGGCAGAGCGCCGCTGGCCTCTGCCCATCTTTCCAACTCTTTGGCCCGGAGGCCCCACGCAACCACTGGGCTTTTCAACAACTAACCGGGTCACCCGGGGTGTGTGCACTTAGCAACTGTTTCCCCGGGGGGGACACAGGCGGCACTCCGACCCAGCCACATGGCTCTTCTTCCAGGCGGGGTAACCGCGAGGACGTGGGGGCCCAACCAACCTGGCATGGTCGCAGGGCCAAACGGAGAAGCTTGGTGGCCTGGCCTCCCCAGACAGACTATGGGCCTGGGAGCACCGACTTCCCCGGTATGACCCGGTGGGGGTCATACCAGGTGCGTCGAACTGGGGGAGGGGGAGGAGGGTCACGGAATGGCCCAGCACCCTCAGCCAGGGGCAGTTTCCCGTGACAGTTATGGCCATGGACACTTAGGTGCTGTGGGACCCGCGGAGTTTTAAGTACGTTTTATTTAGATGTGGATTGTGTGTGGTGTAATAAAGTGTTCCCTGTTGATTGTGAAATGTATTTCCCTTTGTCTGCCTTGCCTGCCGCCATTTTCCGATCGCCTCGTGGTTGCAATCAGATTATTCGAATCGTAAAATGGCCGATTCGAACCATCCGGTTCGAATCGTAAAATGGCCGATTCGGACCATCCGGTCCGAATCGGCGACTCCCCGAACTGTAACGGCCAATGGGTCCTGTGAGGGCGGGCAGGGATTCCCATTGTATTCATAATTGTGTAAAGTTGATAAATGCCTGAGCTGTGAATAATAAACCCAGATTTACAGTGCATCCAGCCTCGACTGATGTCTTTATTTCTCCGCCGCATATTTTCTCTGAGTATCCCCCGCGGTCTCAGGGTGCGGTGTCCAGCACAACGATCCGAACCGAATCGAGCGCCCTGTGCCTGCATCGAGCATCAGGACAGAGGCGCAGCGTGAAGGCATCGAGTCCGGGTACATCCGACCGGGATCAGATCCGAAGGGCGCGGCCGCGTACCGCGCTTCGGTATCCCCAGGGATCGGAATAAGATCCGAACAGTCAGTCGCTTTCGGTAAGATCCGTGGCGATCCCCGCAATCCGAACCGAAGATTCATCCGCACCCAGATCCGAAACGTTTCCCGCAAAGATCCGAATATTTCCCGCGCAGCATCCGATCCCCATAACCGGCCGGCGCCGTTTCGCAGTCGTCTCCCGCATCCCTAAGGTCAGTGAACCAGCCGCTCGAGACGCTGAGTCCCGTGTGGCTCAGTGGTCGGGCTGGTTCCACGCAGGGGTCCCCTCCACCGCCCGCTAACCCTTCTCCAGGGTCACTCCAGGCCGCACGAGACGCCGAGTGCCGCATCACTCGGTAGTCGGGCCAGCGGTAAGCGCCGGGGGCACGCAGATAGAGCATACCCGCAGGCGGACAACATCCCATTCCGTCATAGTGGTGATGGTAAAATCAGGCTTCCTGCTGCCTCCTGGTCCAGAATTGTCACAGTTGCAGTGTAATATCACCAAGCACTGCTTCAACGGGATCATCTGGCCCAAGAACAAGCGTAAAGGATTCATGACATTCCCTGTCTTCATTCGATAGAATTTCCACCTTATAAATAATATGTTCCATGCCAGGACTGAATTTGAGAACCTGGCTCTTTGGGTAGTAATCAACACCAGACTGAGCAGATCCATCCCGCGTGCTACAACGGACTTTCGAAGTCCTATTCAGGTCTCCTCTCCGGGTTACTTTGATATTTAATGTCGCAACTCCATCAAGCTCTTGAGGTTCTCAAACCTGATAGGTAGCCTCCTCAAACTCAATAGTGGGAGCATCTTCATCATTTGAAATGGTGATTGTAGCCATGTAATTCTTCCCAATCCGGGCACCACTCCAATGGTTTCCAAGAGGATTCCCGAGATAAATCTTAAACTGTTCTTCGGGCTCAAATATTGAATCATCATTTATGAATACAGTACAGTTTTTCATCTTTTCTCCTTTCAGAAATGACAGACGGGAATCGTCAAAGTTTCTCCTTTCTTCAAAGTCATCCATCACCTGAGCTGTTACAGACTGAGTGTAACAACGCACCGAGGACTCAAAACTTAAATCTCCTGTACGTATGACAGGGACATGCAGAACACCATCTTTCTCCTTCACTGTGAAGACATCTTTACTAAACTGCATGCTGGGAACGTCCTGGAAAGTATCATTAATGATAACTGTAGCCTCGAATGGTTTGGTCAATTCTGCCCCTTGTGCAGAGCTAAGGAAAACAATAAACGTCTCCAAGCCTTCAATCACTGGGTGCTGAGCATCATCCATTATAGTCAGAGTGCAGTGTTCAACTGTTTTTCCTGCCCTGAATTCTATCTTCTTGGAACTGGAGATGTAGTCAATCCCTGGAGTACCACACAGAAGTGGGTACAGAGAGGTCTGGCCCACTTCGAATAACTGGAATATCAATAGATCCTGCGACCTCACTGACAGTAAAGGTGGCATTTCCAAGGAAGACAGTGGAAGCTTCGCTAGGCCCTTCAATAATAATCTTAGCTGCCGAGATACTCCCAATCCTTGCTTTCTCAGATGAATCAGATAAAGCTATTTCAAATTCCTCTTCTTCCTCGTATTCACTATCATCTATCAGTTGGACATCACAGGTGGACATCGTAACTCCTGGACCAAAAATTACACGGTTATCGTTGGACATTGCTCTGGATTTGAAATCAGAACCAGATTTGAGCACATAGAAGCTGCTGCCCTTTGCTGACTTTGGTACGGTGTAGCAGACGACGGAAACAATGTTCCCGGGGTCACCTTTCCTTTCAATAGGTACTGAGAGAAGGCGAATACTCTCATTGGCACGGTATATCTTCTTATCAAACTGCAATGTTGGCTCGTCTTCAGTGTCATTTATATTGACAGTAGCCTTTGTGATGCGGCCTAGTAGTGCATAGGCAGGCATACTGAGTTCTACCGTGAAACTCTCTATGTTCTCGTATACCCGGTCATCATTAATAATTATTGTGCATGATTTTGTATCTTCTCTCTCATCGAATTGCACCTGTCCAGCATACTCTTCTTGTTGACCGGGTCTGGATCCCATACTGGAACTGGACTTTGCTGTGCCTTGTTCTGTTCGGCACAACACAATAGCGTACTGGTTGAGGTTCCCAGTCCTCTTTAGAGTTACACTGATAGTGCCTGCTTTTTCACTCACGTTGTAGCTAGAATGTGTGAAACTGATAAGAGACCATTGGATATGGAACATATTGTCTCTAACTATGTTTGGCTTACTGTCTTTAACCAGGAACTTAAAGTTATCCATTGTTTCTTTATACTTTTCCTCATGCAGTATATACCGAATCAAGCCCAGATTTATATCTTCTTGAGTAAAGGCGTTGACAGGAATGCCTGGTTTGAGCTTGTTCTCGATATAGCCATGGTTTGGTCCACTTGATATTTCATATGTCAGCTGTTTGTCTTCAGTGTCTGGGTCTATAGTCATTAATTCCTTCTTAGTAATAAGATTTGTAGCCTTGCTGTCCATGTATTCTAACCACTGAATACCCAGGTTGGTGACAATTCTTGGAGTTCCATCATCCACGGGGAGAATCTCCACCTTAAATCTCTGAGGAGCTGCTGTTACACAGTGGTGTATTTTGGCCTAGGCCGACTAGGCCCAGGCCTAGGGTGGCACTTTCCAGGGGGCGGCGGCCCGCACTGAGTAGCCCCACCCCTAAAAAAAAATTTAAAAAAATTATATATTTTTTTTTTTTACTTTCGCAAAGTATTTTACCAGGAATGTATTTTTACATTGAGATTTCATAAATTTTCAAGTATGTCCTGGGTAGGCAAGGCCTAGGCTTTCACTTTCCAGGGGGCAGCAAAAAACCTCACCACTAAATGGGTTACTCACAGAGCACCGAAATGACACCAACTTGGTGTTCTGTAGTTCCCTGCATTTAGGAGAATAAAATTTCCTCCGCACCCTGCAGTGAATTCACCATTCACCACAGGGTCCCCAAAGTGCATGGAGTCGGCCGCTGAATGCTGCCACCGCAAACCCGTGGCCTGCTGTTTTCAAAAGAACTACTGAACGAAAATGTCTGGAATTTACATATAAGGTTCTATGATTGATAATAAAAAGTTCTGTTACAGAAAAAAGAAAAACCGCTATTAAAAAAAAGGGGGGGGGAAATTTTGCCCAAAAAAATCTGAAAAATGACTAAGAGGTACTAAAAAAAAAATCAATAAGTAAAGACTTTTTACTGCAGATTAAAATAATAAATGGTTTATTAGATATTGCATAAAAACGGGAATATTTTTAACATTGAAACCTATGGGGTTCGCCTGAATAAACCTGCTGATTGAAACCACCGAACATCAGGGCATTTCACTGCCATTTCTCTGAGTCTCAGTACCACATGACTGGCTGAACCACGTGAAACGCATGCGCGCAGCTGGCCGCCCTTTCGTTAACACAGACTCTATTCTGGACTGAACACCCACCGGGAAGGGAATCAAAGCTACAGTGCACCCACTGCCAGTGGCACCCCACTGCTGACAAGATGGCTCCACAGCATAATTACTGTGTGCTCATATACACTCGGTTTGCTGGGAGTCTTATTGCAGTGGATTCTGATGCACTCATACACACCGCACATTGCATTGCTGGGAGTTTTATTGCTCTGGATTCTGATGCACTCATACACACCGCACATTGCATTACTGTGAGTTTTATTGCTGTGCAGTTCTGTGATATGCTCATACACAGTGCCCATTTCTGTGGGTTTTATTGCTGTGCAGCTCTGTGATACTCTCATATGCAGTGCAAGTTTCTGTGGATTTTATTGTTCAACCAATTAGAGCGGCTGTGATCCAGTATACTTGACATGCGTGGCTGTTCTTTGTAAAAATGCTTGAATTTAAACATTTCATAATTTTATTTATCGCAATAGGTACATTTGAAATGGTATACAAAATATACAAGTAGCCACTTGTTATCCACTTTTAATATAAAGAGAGGAAAAGGCGGAGCTCTAAGAGGAAAAGGTGGAGCTTTAAGATGAAGGGTGGGGATTAACCAGGAAGAGGTGTGCTCTTGACAGGAAGGGGTGCCTCAAATTTAAATTGGGGGGTGCACGAGTTTAGTCAGGACTAGGGCAGCACAAAACCTAAATACACCACTGCTGTTACAATCTCTTTCTCTCCTTCCTCTACAATGAAGAAAGGATTAGTCCCATCCGAAACAGTGAAAGAGAAACGGTCTTTAAGGGTATTGCTCCCATCATGACTGTAGCTTATTCGATTCTGGTATATGTCATCCATGGTAAAGGTGGAAGTCTGACGAAAGCTCTGACCATTGATACTATGTAGTAATACAGGGCAAGAATGACGAGCCTCCTCAGATCTCTCTCTTACCTTTGTAGGTTTATGATAACGCAGGAGCGGTGATTACAAACACTTGTTTAAGTGTCCAAGATATTGATACTCCTGATAATGAACTTAATTTCATTGTAACCAAGTCACCAGTTCGTGGATTTCTAAGGAGAAGACAGTTCTACTCAGAACCCTTGGATAATGGCCGTATCCTGTCACAGGGCTCTCTTTTCACCTATCAAGATGTGTTAGATGAACTGATTGTGTATATACCCAAACGTGTTGCCAAGTCTTTGGATGAATTTCATTTTTCACTCTCTGATGGCCACTACACAGAGTCTGGAAAGGTGGAGATCTCTATAGAGCCTCAGAGAAAAGAACACCCAAGAATGGCTGTAAACAGAGGCCTTCAGATCTCAGCAGGATCCACTGCTACTATCACAGATCAGCATTTGAAGGGAACAGATATTGATTCAGAGGACACCAAACTTCGGTATCTATTAAGGAAGGATCCAGCTGTGGGGCGCTTACAGATGAAGAACAACAACTTTGTGCAGATTTCTGTGAAAGGACCTGTTAGTAGCTTTACCCAAATGGATATAAATAAAGGATATGTTCAATACAAGCATGAAAAAGAGGAGCCTGGAGTGAGCTTTGCTTTCAAATTTGATGTGGTAGATTCAAAGGACAACAAACGAATTCTCCATGACAGACCGACCTCCATTCCTTCCCTCTGCGGCCCTGAACCAAGCATTCAAGCATACTCCATCACAGACGGACCTCCATTCCTTCCCTCTGCGGCCCTGAACCAAGCATTCAAGCATACTCCATCACAGACCGACCTCCATTCCTTCCCTCTGCGGCCCTGAACCAAGCATTCAAGCATACTCCATCACAGACCGACCTCCATTCCTTCCCTCTGCGGCCCTGAACCAAGCATTCAAGCATACTCCATCACAGACTGACCTCCATTCCTTTTTTTCTGCGGCCCTGAACCAAGCATTCAAGCATACTCCATCACAGACCGACCTCCATTCCTTCCCTCTGCGGCCCTGAACCAAGCATTCAAGCATACTCCATCACAGGTCGACCTCCATTCCTTCCGTCTGCGGCCCTGAACCAAGCATTCAAGCATACTCCATCACAGACTAACCTCCATTCCTTCCCTCTGCGGCCCCAACCCACCATCCCCATCCATCCATCCATCCGCCCACCCAGAGCTGGTCCCTAATTTCAAGCATCCTTTCCAGCTGTCTCCACTTCTCTCCCTAATTACCCTTACTAAGCCAAACAAATCTGGTCCATTTCATGCAATCCCTCTGACCACCAGTTTCACCTTCCCTCTGCTCCCATTTGTTTCTGTTACCCTAGTCCCTTAGAGTGTAAGCTCATGGGATGTCTGCCTGAGCTTTTTGTTTAAAGTCATATATAACCTGGACAGTTATCCGATGACCAGGGTTTTATTTCCTCTTGTATCATGTAAGTCTGCTGTTTGTGCATCCCCATTGTAAAGCGCTATGGAATTTGTTGGCGCTTAATTAGTACTTGTAACTGTAACTAACTTTGTATTTCTGTAACATTTCAATGTTCTTGAACCCAGGACATACTTGAAAACGAGAGAAATCTCAATGTATCTTTCCTGGTAAAATCCTTTATAAATAAATAAATAAATAAATTAGAGGACAAACTACCTCCATCCATTACTGTTAATAAAGGCTTAACATTGGATGAAAACTCAGTGAAAAAACTCTCCACGCAGCTTCTCTCTGCCACGGACCAAGACAGCGAGCCCAGGGATCTACTGTTCCGTATCACAAAGCAGCCAAGCCTTGGATACTTGGAACATCTAGGCTCTCCAGGTGTAAAAATTAGCAACTTCAGCCAGGCAGACCTTGAATCACGGAGCATCCAGTATATCCACACCAGTGCAGAGGAGAAGCATTCAGATGAATTCACTTTTACTGTATCTGATGGAGTCAATGAGGTGTCCCAGTCATTTGCTATCACTATCAATAAAGTTGATGACTCCTTACCTCTAGTCCATAACTCTGGAATGAGAGTTCAGGAAGGAGTACGGAAGACCATCACAGAATTTGAGCTTAAAGCTGTGGATGCTGACACTGAGGCCGAATCTGTTACATTCACCATTGTTCAGCCCCCTCGATATGGAGTCATTGAACGTAGTAGCAATGGTCAGAGCTTTCGTCAGACTTCCACCTTTACCATGGATGACATATACCAGAATTGAATAAGAATTATACTCCTATCCTTTTCTTACAACTTCTCCCATGTAAGTTACCTTCTTAATACCAACTAACCCCCCCTCCCCTCCCTTTTCCCGTAAATGAAAACACAACAAAGTATTGGCATTTAGAAAAGGTCACGTCTTTAATTACTTAAGGCCAAATTCTTTGCCTCTAAGGCAGAATTATTATTATCGATCCTCGTATGCCAAATACGCTACACCAGATAACACTGGCAGCCAGATAACACTGGCAACTGCAATGCACCACAAGCATTGCCCAGAAATAGCGCCCCACGTGGCTAAGCAGGATGACCACACGTCTGCTCAGTGTATTTTTATGGCAGATAGCAGGCCGAGAGGATCTGCAAACCAGGAAGGCACCTGAGCTTGGCCGTATGAAACCACAGCTCACCCCGTACCCTGCAGACCCTCCCCCCACTATCGCCCTCCACGTGCCAGGCCGCCTATTTCACCGCCACCAAAAACGAGGACCCTCTTTTTACTGCCACCAATAAAAACCCGTGACCTTTCCTCTTACCCCACAAAAGGCTCCTTATCGCGCCTTCAATGAAAAGTGTGTTCCCAGCCTTATCACTCCTTCAATGAACTCCTCACTTCTTGCTCCTATTTCGGGGTGCTCCAAAACCATTGCCAGATAACATCGGCAAATGCAATGCACCATGTGACGGAATGGGGTGTTATCCGTCTGCGGGTGTGCTCCAATCTGACCCCCTCTTGATGGCGTCAGGCCCGACTACCGAGTGTCACGGCACTCGGCGTCTCGAGCGGCCTGAGATGACCCTGGCGTTACTTGGCGAGATGGTGCTGCCGAATTAAGTTGACCCGTTCTGCGTAGTGGGGAGCTAGGAGACCGCAGAGTGTCTCCTGCACTGTGATTTCAGCTATGAAATGACGACACCAAACGGGGCTGTATGCTTCAAGTCAAACGCAGTTGAACTGATCTTTTACTCAAATGGGACACGCATTTAAACATCTCACACACAAAGGAGACATGCCCAGGCTTGAATGGGAACTCAATTTGCATACAATGGCATGCTTGCATCATCAGATTACACACACACCCAGAGCTAATGTACATAGAAATAAGCATACAATTGAATTTCAACACAGCCTTTCACTCCTAGCAACCAAGGGGATATATAATACCTTTAAATGCATCACACAATTACACATCTGAATCCACACTCATACAATACAGGATACATGGTAATACATCACACCAATAAAACCACATCTAGAAAAGGTATAACTGTTCATTTCAACACGCAAAACCGAAAGAGTCTCAAATAAAGAGAAAGGTCTTTGAAATGTCCCAGGCTGTTAGTTCTGGGGCTCGCTGGTCAGAGCCCCTATGTCCGTTCCATGACACACCACACATATTGCCCAGAAATAGCGGCCCCACGTGGCTAAGTAGCGTGACCACGCGTCTACTCAGGGGTCTCTTTATATCGCAAATAGCAGGCCGAGAGGATCTGCAAACCAGGAAGGCACCTGAGCTTGGCCGTACGAAACCACACTCACCCCGTACCCTGCAGACCCTCCCTCTACCATTGCATCCCCACGTGCCAGGCCGCTATTTCACCACTCACAATACCTATCTCTTCTCTAGCTGTCCCCTAAATGTAGTACCATAATATCTGGCTTACCCCTCTTTCTCCTGGATGTCTTTGCTATTCCCAATAACTGCCCCACCCCCTACCTTGCTTCCCTATCCATCTAATCCCTACTTCAATTACGCTGCACCCCGGGGTCACTCCTCTCTTGGTGCCAGCAGCATGACTCTCCATCCAGAGCACATAGGAGTGTCCCAGGATCCGCACTCTCATTGCGTGTCCTGCAAATAAGCAAAATGTAAACTATTAACTGTAATGCACACACACACACAGTGTACCCGAACTGAAAAGAAACCAAAAGAAACAAGGAAACAAATTATTATTATTAAAACAAAACAATTGTTCCCCATAAGTTTTCCCTTTATTTCTTTAATGACTTCACATATCTCCTATATATGTCCCATTTCCATCTCCCCATCTTTTTAATTCGGTCCTTTGGGTAACCCAATCTGCCTCAATACTAGCAGCTCCTATCCTGAAAGAATGGGGCAAATGCAACTCCCCTTTCAACCAAGCCCCTCCGTGGCCTGCTGTGGAACCATTTTGAATTGATACCCGGACAAGTTAGTACCACCCTTGTGCCCCCAGAACATGCGACCGTTTGAAGGAGTCGCCTCCAAGTATCCCCTCATACATACCACTGGGCATACTTACCCACCATGGGCACCTAGAGCAATTGTTTCCTCAATCCTTAGGGCAGCTGAAAAACTAAAACAAATGCTGCCCTACAAAGATTGTTATCAGCTCCATCTTATCTCCTACTTGTACTCTGCTGTCAAGATCCTCCTCACCACAAATTGTTTAGCCCAGTCCTCCTCTTCCTTTAACCGTGCAAAGTATGAAATACCACTAAATAGTTCCAAGCTGTCCTTTCTTTATCGACTTACCGCCGAACTTCAGTAGTTATTTTGAAAACAACATTCTGCCCTACCTCCTCTGTCCCTTTAAAACTCAATGCAACCCTTTCACTGCTTGCTCTACGGTGCCCATGTCTTCTGCAACAACAATCTCCTCACCAAATCATTGATGCCCTCTAACTGCTCCCCATCTGGCAAAGAAACGGAGAGCGGTCTTTAACCTGGGAATTTTTTTATTATTATTTATTACTTTATTTATTTATTTATTATTATTATTTTTATTCCCCCCCCTCTTTCTTCCTCCCCCTCCCGGTGCCAAATGTTGGAACACATCCCACCTGAAACTGGACAATGTATCCGTCACCACCTTCCTTACCCTCGGTATGTGATTTGCCGTGAAATTAATATTGCTTTTCAAACATATCAACACCAAATACCTGACATAGGCTACAACCTGCGGTGATGATGCAGACATGTTATTCAGCACTTGCACCACACCTTGAATATCAGACCCAAAAAAAGGGGGGGGAGGGTTTTTTTTTTAAAAAAAATTATTAATTAATTTCTTTTATTATTTTTTTATTTTTTTAATTTATGTTTATTTTTTAATTTTTTTTTATTATTATTATTATTATTATTTTTTTATTTATTTTTTTATTTATTTTTTTATTTATTTTTTAATTCTATCCCCCACAGTTGTATTGCCTCGATGATTGGAAAATAAAAAATTCCAGAAACACCAAGCTTTGCACCCATCCATTGAATCCACTCCTGGGCCATTTGCCTGCTCACCATTTGAAATTACACTAGACCATTTGATCTTAATGTCTGGCCATTCCCCCCCAAACCACCTACAATTCTCCCCGATCAACTAAACTTATATTGTTACCCCCCCGATCCTACCTCATTCTCCAGTCCCTTTGGAACCCGTTACCATGAAATCGTCCAAGTAATGTACTATACGTCTCCTCCCCGCTCTCTTCTCCACTAAGCAATGCAAAAAAGTAGGAAACCTTTAAAAAGGGAGCATGGGATATTGCCCACCCCAATGGATAAACAGATATCGATGTAAAATTACCCATCGAATTTACACCCCATTAAAAGAAAACCCCCTGGACACAGCGGTACGGCCTGAAGGCTGACTCTAGATCAAGCATAGGTAACTCTTTCCCCTCGCCAGCTACCCTTACCAAAATCACCACCTGATTGAATGAATGGTAGCTAACAAAAACATCTTCCCTACTTATTGCCTCTGCAAAGAAACGGCCGTCCCAATGTTTATTTGTATGTATTTTCCTTACATTCCCTTGCTCTGTGTATCATGTAGAGTATTGTATTCCCTCTGTATAGCGTAACCTCTGTATTACGATCCAGTCTTTGTATAGTGTACACCCCCCTGTAAGTAATGAATTCCTTTTGTTTTCACATGCTTCCATCAGCCCCTCCCCTCCCACCAGCAACTAAGGTCACCAGCTCACTGTTATCTGATCCATTGTTCGCATCTGAGAGTGACTCTATTGTTTGTGCACCTTCCCCCTCTGTACCTGTGTGTCCCCTTGCGAAATGTAAATAACGCCGTCTCCATTTTGAGTTGAGAAAGAGCAAGGATGTTCTGTACATTAGTGGCTGCATTGTCCTCCATTTTATGAGTCCTCAGCCCTGGAATCCTTTATCAATAGAACCAAGCTGCACATGTGAAAGTCTTTAACCTCCGTCCACAATGAAACTGATTCTTGCTTAGTATATTAATCTATAGACCCAAAGTTAAATCAACCGAACTAACCTAATGACACAGCATTTGCTAACATACAAAATCACTGTTTAGTTGATAGGCCTCTTCAGAAATGATAACGGACACATTTAGATGTGTATTTGGTTAGTATTTGTTATATATTCATAAATCTGGCAGAAACAATCTGGATTAATTTAGTTGCGCAAATGTAAGCTTAAACAGATTGTACAGTTACTGCTGCAGCCCTTCCTCATTGGCAGAAGCACATGTGACTTTTTGAGGTTTAAGATGGCTGCCAGCCATGCGGTCACTGACTACCTATGTTTATAAGATCATACAGACTATACAAATAATAAGGTTTGATCAAGTATTACAAAGTGAAGCAAATATCAACGAGCATATTCTAGCTAAAATGCAAATCACTATAACGGGTAAATTAGCGCATATTTAAGCCAATAGATTACACACACACTCGCATATAGTATAGTATCAACATAGCTTCAAATTCCCCGAATAAATACACTTAATACTTAACCACTCGCAGGCTTTATTATGATGATGGTACAAGTGTGAAATATGAGTGAGTTACTGCTCATGTTTCCTCTATTTCTGAAATAAGTCTCTCCTCTCCCTCAATAAAGACAAAGTTACCGTTCTACATAATTATTTACTCAACTGTAGCAAGTGCTCAAAACAAAAGATTGTACATTGCTGCTGTGTCACTTTAAGGCTAGGGACAGATGAGCGCATTTTCTGCGGCCACCGTCAAAATGTACGTCGATGCGTGCGCACGCATTTTTTCACGGAATACGCTTAAGTGGTCAGACGACCACAGTCGCACAGTCGCAGGTACTCACCAACGCAATTCTAGGGAAATCCGGCTGTTTGAACGTTATGTAGGCCGCACACTAGCAGCGTCTGACGTCTCCTAATCACGCACACACGCTGCCATGCGGCCGCAGCGCACTCTGTACGTCTGTAGCAGCGGTTTCACGTTCTGAGAAAAATGCGTTCATTTGCCGGTTGCGTGGTGTCGGCGCACTTTTGTACGCACGTACTGCGTATATTGGCCGTCATTGGCCGTTATGTGCTGCTACTGCCGCCGTGATTTAGTGCGCCTGCACGCGCGTTCCGACTGCCCCACTCTGACCCTAGCCTAAAATTGGAACAATTAGAATAGTGAACTTAAATACAGTATACAAACTAATTTGTTCATCAACTTATTGCTTAGCCCTTGGGGTTACTCCAACATTATTTAAAACACACAGCTCTTTGAATAACCCTGTAAATCACAACCCACATAAAAGGCCAGCATGTGAAGCTGCTTGAGAATCCACTAAAGGTGTTACTCAGTAATGCACGTATGGTGCTTTTCTCATTCGGCACACTATAGAGTTATAGTGACTAATGTCCAGTGATTCAGTCTGTTATATCAAGTTCCTATGTGTGATTACATTCCCTTTGTGTTGTCTCCGTGTGCTATGGCTAGGTCCTTGTGGGGTCTCCGTGTGCTATGGCTAGGTTTCTGTGTGTTTCTATTGTGTGATTACGGTGTGTTATAGCAAGTTTTTATTTTACTTTTATGTTTATTATATATATATTTTTTATTTTTATTTATTTTTATTTTTTATTTATCTTAGTGTTATTCTACATTAGTGATTTCAGTGTGTTATAGAGAGAAATTTCGTGATTTCAGGGTGTATGATAGCTACATCATTAGCGTGACTTTGTGTGTTATACCGAGGTCCTACGTGTGATTTCACTATGTATAGTGAGTTCCTACTGTGTGTATGGTGAGGGCACATGCGTGTATAGGGAGGCCCTGTGTTTGTTTACGGTGTTTATATGGGTTGCTTATTATGATTTTGGAAAAAAGGTGTCATCTGCGCTAGTTTCCATGTATCTACTACCCTTTCTATATCACTGTTACTTCCCCCACTGGGAGGCTATTCCATGTAACAGTGATATAGAAAGGGTAGTAGATACATGGAATAGCCTCTCAGTGGGAGCAGTAACAGTGATATAGAAAGGGTAGTAGATACATGGAATAGCCTCCAGTGGGGGCAGTAACAGTGATATAGAAAGGGTAGTAGATACATGGAATAGCCTCTCAGTGGGAGCAGTAACAGTGATATAGAAAGGTAGTAGATACATGGAATAGCCTCCAGTGGGAGCAGTGACAGTGATATAGAAGGGTAGTAGATACATGGAATATCCTCCCAGTGGGGGCAGTAACAGTGATATAGAAAGGGTAGTAGATACATGGAATAGCCTCCCAGTGGGGGCAGTAACAGTGATATAGAAAGGGTAGTAGATACATGGAATAGCCTCCCAGTGGGAGCAGTGACAGTGATATAGAAAGGGTAGTAGATACATGGAATAGCCTCCCAGTGGGGGCAGTAACAGTGATATAGAAAGGGTAGTAGATACATGGAATATCCTCCCAGTGGGGGCAGTAACAGTGTTATAGAAAGGGTAGTAGATACATAGAATAGCCTCCCAGTGGGAGCAGTAACAGTGATATAGAGAGGGTAGTAGATACATGGAATATCCTCCCAGTGGGGGCAGTAACAGTGATATAGAAAGGGTAGTAGATACATAGAATAGCCTCCCAGTGGGGGCAGTAACAGTGATATAGAAAGGGTAGTAGATACATGGAATAGCCTCTCAGTGGGAGCAGTAACAGTGATATAGAAAGGGTAGTAGATACATGGAATAGCCTCCCAGTGGGAGCAGTGACAGTGATATAGAAAGGGTAGTAGATACATGGAATAGCCTCCCAGTGGGGGCAGTAACAGTGATATAGAAAGGGTAGTAGATACATGGAATATCCTCCCAGTGGGGGCAGTAACAGTGTTATAGAAAGGGTAGTAGATACATGGAATATCCTCCCAGTGGGGGCAGTAACAGTGATATAGAAAGGGTAGTAGATACATAGAATAGCCTCCCAGTGGGGGCGGTAACAGTGATATAGAAAGGGTAGTAGATACATGGAATAGCCTCCCAGTGGGGGAAGTAACAGTGATATAGAAAGGGTAGTAGATACATGGAATAGGCTCCCAGTGGGGGCAGTAACAGTGATATAGAAAGGATATGAGTTGGATGTACATACCCTCAAATTAAAGCTGACAGTCTGCAGTTAAAGCACTATCAGGGTTATTTAGAGAGAGGTGAAAAGCAGGAGAATGACTGGAGAATGGAAAATTCTAGGTCAAAATAGCCAATTTGGAAAGTGAGATAAATGGGAGAATTTTTCTGGTTTGGCTATTTTGACCTAGAATTTTCCATTCTTCAGCCATTTTCCTGCTTTTCACCTCTCTCTGAATAACCCTGATTGTGTTTGTTTCATTCCAACTCCATTGTGGTGGTGTATAGAGCCGAAGATGTTACAATTGTGTCCATGTCCCAATATTTCTGGACCTGACTGTATGTATCTCAGGGTCTTTGGATAGTTGTGTGATCCGGTTTAATGACTCTAAATCTGGATGCTGAGATTTATAACCGCTGTAACAGCTACTCTCCGGGTCTATAGCTATAGATTATTTATTTTTCAGGCTATCTATATATTATATATTTTTAAATGTCTCAATTACTGTAATCAATGCTTGTGGGAATCTATCAAGGAGCTGAGTTATAGGTTAATAGATGGGACATAGACCAGAATGACTGTTATTTCACCTCCCTCTTATGCTATAAGCAGCATATAGAATGGATTATCCCATTATTATGTCTATATAGGCTACCCAAGCCATGACTAGTTTGGGTCGCACCATATTCTCATTGTATAAGGGCGGGGGGAGGATATGGTTTCACTCACGGTTGTCCATTATCAGACATTTCATCAGCTGCGGGTTTACAGGGACTCACCACATCACCATGGTGATGGTTAAAGCAACACTCTACTCAAAAAATCCCCTCCCCCCGTTTTTTTTATCCTAACCTATCCCTATTCGTTTTTATTTTTGTTTTTGTAACTGTAATACTTACCCTAAAATCCTCTTGTTTCCAGCGCTGTTTTTTGTTTTTCTTTATACTCACCTCCCTCCTCTTCCGCTCCCGTCCTTCTTGCTGCGTCTTGGCTTCTGGTTTATGTGAGAAGTGCGCATGCGCGCCTCTCACATAAGCCAGCCAATCGGCAGGCTTCCTCCCGGCTCCCTCTGAGGATTAGTGTTGCGAGCAAGAGGATGCGCGCAACACTAACCCTCAGAGGGAGCCGCCAGCTTCTGCGGTGAGTTAGAGACGTCATCGCGCTGAAAGCTGAAAGCGCGATGACGTCTCCTACTCGGCAAAAGTCGGCAGAAGCGGGAAATATGATTCCTGCTCTGCTGACTGACAGCTGGGAGGGCGGAGTAAAGTTCTCCACCTCTCTCAGCTGTTTTCAGCATTTTCTGCCGATCGGCTGAGCGGGGGGAGGGGAGACAGAGGGCGGCATACTCCGGGCATCATGATCACCTAAAATAGCTTAGGTGGTCATGTTGCTTAGAGTATCCCTTTAATTTACAGGGTTATTAAGAGAGAGGTGAAAACAGGAGAATGACTGGAGAATGGAAAATTCTAGGTCAAAATAGCTCCCATTTATCTCACTTTCCAAATCGGCTATTTTGACTTAGAATTTTCCACTCTCCAGTCATTCTCCTGGTTTTCACCTCTCTCTGAATAACCCTGTATGTTTACTGCGTCCCTGGCAACGAGTCAAGCGTAGCAGTATGTTTATTTATTTGCTAAGATTATCTTATCATTACCAGGAAAAGATACATTGAGATTCTCTGGTTTTCAGTTTGTTCTGGATTCAATAACATTGAATTGTTACAGAAACACAAAGTAATAAAATGCAAGATATTAACAACACAAACATACAGATTAACCCAGAATTAAATATGTAGCAAATATAGTCACTGTGTTACATGTTTACAGGTGCATTCTGTATATAGTCACTGTGTTACATGTTTACAGGTGCATTCTGTATATAGTCACTGTGTTACATGTTTACAGGTGCATTCTGTATATAGTCACTGTGTTACAGGTTTACAGGTGCATTCTGTATATAGTCACTGTGTTACATGTTTACAGGTGCATTCTGTATATAGTCACTGTGTTACATGTTTACAGGTGCATTCTGTATATAGTCACTGTGTTACATGTTTACAGGCGCATTCTGTATATAGTCACTGTGTTACATGTTTACAGGTGCATTCTGTATATAGTCACTGTGTTACATGTTTACAGGCACATTCTGTATATAGTCACTGTGTTACATGTTTACAGGTGCATTCTGTATATAGTCACTGTGTTACATGTTTACAGGCGCATTCTGTATATAGTCACTGTGTTACATGTTTACAGGTGCATTCTGTATATAGTCACTGTGTTACATGTTTACAGGTGCATTCTGTATATAGTCACTGTGTTACATGTTTACAGGCGCATTCTGTATATAGTCACTGTGTTACATGTTTACAGGCGCATTCTGTATATAGTCACTGTGTTACATGTTTACAGGCGTATTCTGTATATAGTCACTGTGTTACATGTTTACAGGCGCATTCTGTATATAGTCACTGTGTTACATGTTTACAGGCGCATTCTGTATATAGTCACTGTGTTACATGTTTACAGGCGCATTCTGTATATAGTCACTGTGTTACATGTTTACAGGCGCATTCTGTATATAGTCACTGTGTTACATGTTTACAGGCGCATTCTGTATATAGTCACTGTGTTACATGTTTACAGGCGCATTCTGTATATAGTCACTGTGTTACATGTTTACAGGCGCATTCTGTATATAGTCACTGTGTTACATGTTTACAGGCGCATTCTGTATATCGTCACTATGTTACATGTTTACAGGCGCATTCTGTATATAGTCACTGTGTTACGTTTACAGGTGCATTCTGTATATAGTCACTGTGTTACATGTTTACAGGTGCATTCTGTATATAGTCACTGTGTTACATGTTTACAGGTGCATTCTGTATATAGTCATTGTGTTACATGTTTACAGGCGCATTCTGTATATAGTCACTGTGTTACATGTTTACAGGCGCATTCTGTATATAGTCACTGTGTTACATGTTTACAGGCGCATTCTGTATATAGTCACTGTGTTACATGCTTACAGGCGCATTCTGTATATAGTCACTATGTTACATGTTTACAGGTGAATTCTGTATATAGTCACTGTGTTACATGTTTACAGGCGCATTCTGTTTATAGTCACTGTGTTACATGTTTACAGGCACATTCGGTATATAGTCACTGTGTTACATGTTTACAGGTGCATTCTGTATATAGTCACTGTGTTACATGTTTACAGGTGCATTCTGTATATAGTCACTGTGTTACGTTTACAGGTGCATTCTGTATATAGTCACTGTGTTACATGTTTACAGGCGCATTCTGTATATAGTCACTGTGTTACATGTTTACAGGTGCATTCTGTATATAGTCACTGTGTTACATGTTTACAGGTGCATTCTGTATATAGTCACTGTGTTACATGTTTACAGGCGCATTCTGTATATAGTCACTGTGTTACATGTTTACAGGTGCATTCTGTATATAGTCACTGTGTTACATGTTTACAGGCGCATTCTGTATATAGTCACTGTGTTACATGTTTACAGGTGCATTCTGTATATAGTCACTGTGTTACATGTTTACAGGCGCATTCTGTATATAGTCACTATGTTACATGTTTACATGCGCATTCTGTATATAGTCACTATGTTACATGTTTACAGGTGCATTCTGTATATAGTCACTGTGTTACATGTTTACAGGTGCATTCTGTATATAGTCACTGTGTTACATGTTTACAGGCGCATTCTGTATATAGTCACTGTGTTACATGTTACAGGTGCATTCTGTATATAGTCACTGTGTTACATGCTTACAGGCGCATTCTGTATATAGTCACTGTGTTACATGTTTACAGGTGCATTCTGTTATATAGTCACTGTGTTACATGTTTACAGGCGCATTCTGTATATAGTCACTATGTTACATGTTTACATGCGCATTCTGTATATAGTCACTATGTTACATGTTTACAGGTGCATTCTGTATATTGTCACTGTGTTACAGGTGCATTCTGTATATAGTCACTGTGTTACATGTTAACAGGTGCATTCTGTAGTCACTGTGTTACATGTTTACAGGTGCATTCTGTAGTCACTGTGTTACATGTTTACAGGCGCATTCTGTATATAGTCACTGTGTTACATGTTTACAGGTGCATTCTGTATATAGTCACTGTGTTACATGTTTACAGGCGCATTCTGTATATAGTCACTATGTTATACATACCATGAAGTGGTAGAGGCCAAAACAGTGATTGAATTTAAGCAGGCATGGGATAGGCATAAGGCTATCCTAAACAAAAGATAAATCCAGGTAAAGTATCCATGTAATTGGGTGACTAGATGGGCCGAAAGGTTCTTATCTGCCGACATTTTTCTATGTTTCTAGGTTTCTATATTGTCACTATGTTACAGGTTTACAGGTGCATTCTGTATATAGTCACTCCTAACCACGTGAGTTGATACTTCGATTTTGACCACACGCACATTGTATGCAGAGAGCACAATGTACGGTCTCTATTTTCTTTGAGGAAAAAGAACTTCCATAAGACTGCACAAAGGTAAGTGCTTCGACCACTAAGAAACTGAAGGAATAATATCTGCAACAAAGAGAACATTGAGACTTATTTAAAGTTCTATTGCATGCAGAGTACCGATCCCTGACTGAATTTCCCTTCCATTTACTGCATTGCAATTAAAAAGAACCTGGAAGTGGAGATACGTGATAGATAATCTGTTGCTTGAGGAAATAGCCAAAATGGCAATGAAGGGGGAAGTTATTATCATGGGGGACTTTAATCTTCCTGATGTAAACTGGAAAACCAAAACAGCTGGGTGCACCAGGAGTACAAATATTCTAAACTCCTTACTGGGATTATCTCTAACACAAGTAGTTGAGGAGCCGACCCGTAAAGAGGCCATATTGGATTTAATACTCACAAATGGAGGTTTGGTATCGGACGTTGTTGTAGGTGAAAATTTGGGATCTAGTGATCACCAGTCAGTGTGGTTTAATATAAGAACAGGGATGGAGCCGCACCACACAAAAACAAACGTTTTAGACTTTAAAAAAACAGATTTTTCTAAAATGAGATTTTGTGTGAAGGAGTCATTATCAGACTGGAGGAGTTTAAGGCTGGGGTCAGACTAGCGCACTTTAAACGTGCGTTCTGGCGCACTTAATTACGGCCGCACTAGCAGCAAATGATGGGCAATGACAACCAATATACGAAGTACAGTCGCACGAAAGTCCGGCCGCGCAACGCAAGTGGCAAACGAACGCATTTTGTCGAGAACGTCAAACCGCTAGTACGGTCGTATAGAGTGCGCTGCGGCCGCATAGCGGCGTGTGTGCGTGATTTTGAAATGTCAGACACTGCTAATGTCCGGCCAACATAACGTCCAGATGCAAAAAGTGTTTTATTGATAATCCGTACAAAATCACGAACGCAAATGCGCATCGTATGACCGCTATCGCGTACTCCGTGAAAAAATGCGTCCATTCGTTCGAACGCACTTTTCACAGACAACGCGAAAATGCGTTCGTCTGACCCTAGCCTAAAGGGAGCCCAGGAGAAATGGGATTATTTAAAGGAAGCATTATTGAAGGCCACAGGAAATTGTATTCGGCTTGTTAGCAAAAACAAAAAAGGGAAGAAACCACTGTGGTACTCTGCAGAAGTGGCCAAAATAGTGAAGAACAAAAAGACAGCATTCAATAATTATAAAACAACTCAGAGTGAAGAAGATAGGCAAACCTATAAGATTAGGCAGAAAGAGGCAAAGCAATTTATAAGAGCTTCCAAAGCACACGCAGAAGAGAAAATAGCTCAGTCAGTAAAAAAGGGGGACAAAACATTTTTTAGATACATAAACGAGAAAAGAAAAGTAAAACAAGGATTAGTTAGATTAAAAACAAAGGAAGGAAGGTATGTAGAAGAGGATAAAGGTCTCGCTGACTGCCTCAATGAATATTTTTGTTCAGTCTTTGCAGAAGAAAAGGAAGGAAAGGGACCTCAGTTAGGAGAGAACACTAAAGAGACATTTACATATGAGTTTACAGAGGAGGAGGTTCTACAGCAGCTGTCTAAAGCAAAGACAAATAAGTCAATGGGGCCTGATGGGATCCACCCTAAATTATTAAAAGAGCTCAGTGATGTAATAGCAAAACCGTTAACAGATTTATTTAACCAATCCTTGTTAACGGGAGTCGTCCCAGAAGACTGGAAATTAGCAAATGTTGTGCCCATTTACAAGAAGGGTAGTAGGGAGGAATTGGGGAACTATAGGCCAGTTAGTCTTACGTCAGTAGTGGGGAAATTAATGGAAACCATGTTAAAGGAAAGGATTGTTGAACATCTAAAAACACATAGATTACAGGATCAGAAACAACATGGGTTTACCTCAGGGAGATCATGCCAAACTAATCTTATTGATTTTTTTGATTGGGTAACAAAAATAATAGACACAGGTGGTGCAGTAGACATTGCTTATTTAGATTTCAGTAAGGCTTTTGATACTGTTCCTCATAGAAGGCTTATCAATAAATTGCAATCTTTGAGCTTGGATTCCAATATTGTTGAATGGATTAGGCAGTGGCTGAGTGACAGGCAACAGAGGGTTGTGGTAAATGGAGTTTATTCGGCGCAAGGTCTTGTTACCAGTGGGGTACCTCAGGGCTCTGTACTTGGACCCATTCTCTTTAATATTTATATTGGTGATATTGCAGAAGGTATTAATGGAAAAGTATGTCTTTTTGCTGATGACACAAAAATTTGCAACAGGGTTGACATTCCTGGAGGGATCAGCCAAATGACAAATGATTTAGGTAAACTAAAAAAATGGTCGGAGTTGTGGCAATTGAGTTTTAATGTGGATAAGTGCAAGATAATGCACCTGGGACGTAAAAACCCAAGGGCTGAATATAGAATATTTGATACATCTGAGGGTTGGGATTTAGGGGTTATTATTTCAGAGGATCTAAGGGTAAGTAGTCAATGTAATAGAGCAGCAGGAAATGCTGGCAGAATGCTTGGAAATGCTGGCAGAATGCTTGGTTGTGTAGGGAGAGGTGAGGTATTAGCAGTAGGAAAAGGGAAGTGCTCATGCCACTGTACAGAGCACTGGTGAGACCTCACTTGGAGTACTGTGTGCAGTACTGGAGACCGTATCTCCAGAAGGATATAGACATCTTAGAGAGAGTTCAGAGAAGCGCTACTAAAATGGTGTACGGCTTGAAGGAGAAAAGTTACCAGGAAAGGCTTAATGATCTTAACATGTACAGCTTGGAAAAAAGACGAGACAGAGGAGATATTTATTTATAATTTATTTATTTCTAAAGGATTTTACCAGGAAGGATACATTGAGATTTCTCTCGTTTTCAAGTATGTCCTGGGTTCAAGAACATTGAAGTGTTACAGTTACAGAAATACAAAGTAATACAATGCAAGATATTAAAAAAAACCAAAAAACATATGATAGATATGATAGAAACATTTAAATACGTAAAGGGAATCCACAAGGTAGAGGAAGGGAGTATATTTAAAAGGAAACAAAATAGCAAAACAAGAGGACATAGTCTTAGATTAGAGGGGCAAAGGTTTAAAGGTAACATCAGGAAGCATTATTTCACTGAGAGGGTGGTGGATACATGGAACAGTCTTCCAGTAGAAGTGGTAGAGGCCAAAACAGTGATTGAATTTATGCAAGCATGGGATAGGCATAAGGCTATCCTAAACAAAAGATAAATCCAGGTAAAGTATCCATGTAATTGGGCAGACTAGATGGGCCGAAAGGTTCTTATCTGCCGACATTTTTCTATGTTTCTATGTCAGTTCTACGACAATTATAAATTGCCTTTAATACATTGTATGTTATTTACGTCAAACCGTCTGATTATGTATACAAGTGTAGCGCTGCTTTAAGATTGTGTTTGCTGCATTTACTTGTTGTGGCCACCAGAGGGAGACAGGGGCAATATGGACTATGCTGGACACAAACGGAACTACAATTTCCATCGTGCTTTGCGGTGGAGACAGGAAGTGGGTGGGAGAGAGAGGAAGGACATCCGCAGCCTCGTCGGAGGAGAGCCAGAGTGAGCCGAGCGGCGAAAGGTGGAAGACGCACGTGAGACTGCCAGGGATCTTGACCAGGCCGGAGAGCAGGCGCTGCCTCGCGGGTGCTGGAGATCGGGACAGTGACTTGGCAGAGACCTACCTACGCACCGCTGAGAGGTTTGCACAGACAAAGTTCCGGTTGGACCCCGAGTAAGGAGACCGCGATGATCCATTGGGAGTGCAGGCGGTAGGCCGTAGTTTCTCATTGTGGAGATCGGACAAGCAAGGGAAGCGGATCCGGTGGCACAGAGTTCCAGTGTAAAAGCGGAGAGACATCCTTCATCGGGCAGCGGAACAGAGTGTCTAACCGATGGGTGAGAGGCCTTCCAGGCCACAGTTCCTTCCAAGTATAACAAAGCACGCTGCATCATTGTTTAAATCTACAGGGCCCCAACGTGACTAGTCGAAGATTTGCTCATTCCATTCACTGGCCAGTTGAATACAGTAGCCGGGTACATGAGATTATACACACACACACACCTTTCTGAGACATTACTTTCACGGGACTTACACTCCAGAACTGGAGGGGTTAAACTTTTTTGTTTTTCCCGCATTACAAAATCCTGTCATTCATATACCGTATCTACATTATATATGCCGCTTTATTGCGATCAGTAAAGTATATAAATCTATAAAATCCACAACAGTGCTGGTGTATATTTATTCCCTAGTGCGGTGAGACTAACCCGAGGTTAATTCAGGGGCTCCTCCGGGGGTGAGCGCTACACAAGTATAAAAAGCGGTATTAATTTATAGTATGCAAACTGCACTTTATTGATCTGAGAAGAAGTGGGTAGTGCATCTGATTGATCGATTGCATAAAATTTATTTTGCTTGGCTTTAGATAGATGAAAATTAAACCCAACACTTGGTGCAATTATACACTTTGGCCACTAGATGGCCCCATAGTACCAGTCACTGGTTACCGTTTGATGTGTATACGGATTTAACGCTACAAAAAAAAAAAAAAAGCAGCATAATCCCCGAGTACAACACTTTGATGTACACCTAACGACACCATCAATTCAAATTATCCCAAAAAATAAGGAACGTATTGATTAGGTGGCACCACACAGAGGACATCAACCATTTTCCCTATATGGTTGAGCTGATCTAAAGTTTATGCTTGTGTCTGGCAGATATATATACACACACACACACACACACACACACACACTTGGCCAGAAGGTCGAGAGGATTGGACGGTGGTCCGGTTTAAAGATATCCTCTATGGTTGCTGAGTTGGTGCATTTTATGGCTCACAATGACTGCATGCACGGATGGGCCGGCAATGACTACATGCACGGATGGGCCGACAGAAAAATCTGTGCCTTTATGTTGCAATTTATTTATAAAGTATTTTCCCAGGACAGATACATTGAGATTTCTCTCCTTTTCAGTATGTCCTGGGTTCAAATCATTGTTGACTGCATAGCTAGTGGTTCGTTACCCTGTGCACCCTTTATATGTAATATTAGGGTACACCGTTTAGACCAAGCTGCAGCTATTACCTTTCTCTCTACTCTTTTCATGTACTTTATTAGTTCATTTATTCTTTTGTGTTGTCTGACTTAAATACATATTTTTTTTACTATTATTTTGGGGACACCTATCCCTTCCTTGGCATTCCAACCACATCAATTCAGTGCGCTGGGTGGCTTTGTGTGTGTTTTTTCTTATCTTAAAGAATAGCCCCCTGCTGCCTTAGCAAAACATTCCCTCCACCACCTCATTAACTGTTAAATACTGTGGATTACATAAACAAGCGCAGTAAAGCTTTTGCACATACTTTGGTAAATGTTGTATCATGGGAAAAAAAAATGCAGAAAATGGAAACGGGAGATAAAACGAATTTTCTTTCGACATGCAAAAAAAAACAACCAAAAAAAACAGCACCACGTGATTTAGAATGTTACAAGGATCTACAAAGCGCCAACAAGTTCCGTAGCGTTGGTGTGTTTTATTAAGTGATGCATGAGTAATCTAGTTACAGTTTATGTATGTGGTAGTGTCTCTTTAATCCACCTATAATATTTCATTCAGCTGCCATAGCATCTCAGGCAGCCTACACAACACAATAGATCCCCTGCAGCCTTGTCTAAACATTCCAACCCAGCACCCTGTTGCCTCTTCATCCTCTACCACTGCTGTACAGTGAGACTTGCCATAAGATTTTGGTAAATGTTGCAACATGGGAAAAATCCACAACATGGAAACAGGAGATAAATTTTTATTTTTCACATGCAATAACTTCACACAAAAAAACCCAAAAACAACCCAGCAACATGTGTGTCATAGTGTTTTATAAAGTGTTTTTTTCTAACTCCAGAGTAACCTGGTTACAGTTTGTGTGCCTTCAGATCTGCTGTAGCTGCCACGGTAATTGGCCGCTTTCACTCACAAAATAATTGCTCAAGGCTTCTCGATAACGGTTGATGTTCCTGTTGACGGACAAGCAATCGCTGTTAACATACTCTTCCAAACCATAAATGGTTAACGAATCGTCAAAACTGAAACCGTGTCGGTCACGAACAAAGTTATGTAAAACACAGCAGCACTTGACGATGTCAACCGCGAAATCGATGCCGACGTCCAGCGGCCTGTGGAATATTCTCCATGTGCTTGTGAGGACGGCAAAGGTGCAGTCAGCGCAGCGTCGGGCCCGCGATAACCTGTAATTAAAAACGCGCTTCTCTACGGACAAATTCGAGCCAGCGTACGGTCTGAGTAAATTCGTGTACAATCCAAACGCTTCGTCCCCCACGAACGCAAAAGGTACAGTGGTATCACTTCCAGGCAGCTTTTTGGGTTGTGGGATCTGGAGATGTCGGCTCTGTATCTGCTCCAGGAGGGAGGAATCCTGGAATATATTGGAGTCTGAGTCGTTGCTGAAAGATCCAACGTCTACGTACATAAACCTGTTGCGCGAGTCGGCTACAGCCAACAAACCAATCGAATTTACGTGCTTAGAATTGGCTCCCAGAGACTCGATTCGTTCTGGCTTTGCAATGCGTATTCGCTTCCCGTCAATAGCTCCGAGACAGTTCGGGAAATCTGTTCCGCTCTGAAAGCCTGCAGCTATATCGCTCCATGCGTCTCCAGTCGGGGGAGACAGACATTTGTCTTTCAGTACATCCCAGATAGTTTGGCACACTTTTCGCACCACCTCACTTGCTGTGGATCTTCCAATTCGGTAACTGTGGTGAATTTCTCTGAAACTACAGCCGCTGGCAAGATACCTGGAAAACAACGAGGAGGATTATTTTATGAAGCGCCAGCATATTACGCAGCGTTGGACAATGGGCACGATAGACAGGGTTACAATACACTGAGCCTGAACAACACTTTAACAAACCAGTACAGGAGGAGATGAGGCCCTATTCCCGTGGGAAACACAATCTAGAAAGGTTGGGGGTGGAAACCGGAGGAGAGGACTGCAAGGTGAGCGTGGTGGACTGGTAGGGGCAGGCCGAGCGTGGTGGACTGGTAGGGGCAGGCCGAGCGTGATGGACTGGTTGGGGCAGGCCGAGCGTGATGGACTGGTTGGGGCAGGCCGAGCGTGATGGACTGGTTGGGGCAGGCCGAGCGTGATGGACTGGTTGGGGCAGGCCGAGCGTGATGGACTGGTTGGGGCAGGCCGAGCGTGATGGACTGGTTGGGGCAGGCCGAGCGTGATGGACTGGTTGGGGCAGGCCGAGCGTGATGGACTGGTTGGGGCAGGCCGAGCGTGATGGACTGGTTGGGGCAGGCCGAGCGTGATGGACTGGTTGGGGCAGGCCGAGCGTGATGGACTGGTTGGGGCAGGCCGAGCGTGATGGACTGGTTGGGGCAGGCCGAGCGTGATGGACTGGTTGGGGCAGGCCGAGCGTGATGGACTGGTTGGGGCAGGCCGAGCGTGATGGACTGGTTGGGGCAGGCCGAGCGTGATGGACTGGTTGGGGCAGGCCGAGCGTGATGGACTGGTTGGGGCAGGCCGAGCGTGATGGACTGGTTGGGGCAGGCCGAGCGTGATGGACTGGTTGGGGCAGGCCGAGCGTGATGGACTGGTTGGGGCAGGCCGAGCGTGATGGACTGGTTGGGGAGCCAGTGAAGGGACTCGCGGAGAGGAGCAGCAGTGACAGAGCGGCTGGTGATGTGGATGGTGAGCCAGTGAGGAGCCTTGTAGAGAGGAGCGGCTAGTGATGTGGATGAGCCTAGCAGAGGCATTTAGAATGGATGGTGGGGGTGAGGCAGGAGAGAGGAAGGTAAACTAGAAGATTATTACACTAGTCAAGTCGGGAGATTACAGGGCGTGTATGAGTTGTTTTGTGGTGACAGCAGTAAGAAATGGCTGAATTCTGGAAATATTACGCAGTTGGTATCGGCAGGAGGAGGAAAGAGACTGGATGTGGGGGATGAAGGAAAGAGCCGAGTCAAGTGTAACTCTGAGAGTGAACCTGGTTAGATGGGGAGATGGTGATAGAGAAGTCAGGAGGTGGGGAGGCAGAGGGAGAAATAGATTTGATTATTCCATTTTATGTTTTAGTGTGAGATATACTGCATGTGACAATTACATTCGGTAAAAACAAGGTAAATGTATCGAGGCTAGAAAGAAACGTCTCTATAGCTCAGGGCTGCCATCAGCTGATCAGGTTCATCCACTGGAAGCATCTGTGGACGACACAGATCTGATGGACAGGCCAAAATTTTTTTTTCCTAAAATATCAATAAATAAAAAGGTTTTTTGCTGCAGATTAAAAAAAATAAACAGTTCAATAAATATAAGCTTTAATATTTTTTCCATTGAACCCTAAGGGCTTCGCGAACGGCGGATTTCCTACACAATCTATCTTCTCGTTTCCCCTGCACGCGCCAGTTATACTATACAATGTATCTTTTTCAGGTTCCCGGAGCACGGACGTTTAAGCATACAAATTTGCATGAAAAGAATAAATTGTATCAGATCGTCCAATAAAGAAATCGGAAAGATCGCACATCTGTTGCAATCGCCTAATTTCATCTCCAATCGTCCGTCGTGGTTGGAGGCAGTGGAAGAGGCCGATTCACCTGCATATTGTAGGATCAGTTGGACAACTTCAGACGATATCGGATGATCGCACAAATATGGACCCAGTGGACGCCCAGCCTTAGACTCTTTAAAAGTCACTTGGTGTCCTCTTGTTCCTCCAAGAAAGGGGGGGGGGTTAGGGATGTGGTGCGTCAATCCAGTTCTACATATTCTGTAAATGAAACACGCAGGCGGTGTCTGTGCGCTGCAAGATGCTGGCGATCAGGACCTGCAAAGAACCAGAACAGGAGCAGAGGAGGAAATACCAAAAGGGAGAATGACATTTCACAGACCAGCAACTTGCAGCGTACAGACAGTCTGCGTGTTTCATTTATGGATCATGTAACACTGGACAGACGCACCACATCCCTAACCCCCCCCCCCCGCGTTCTTGGAGGAACAAGGACACGATACCCCGCAGGAAAGTGGAAGACTGACGGGATTAAAGAGATGCGAATGGCTGGAGAAAGGTAACGAGCAGTGAAAACCAGCGTTCGGTTACCTTTCCTGGCCATTCGGCTATTCAGAGAGCAGGCAATACGCAAAATCCTGGCAAATTGCCTGCACATACGGTGCCTGTTCGGTGCCTGTTCGAGGGCAGTGAAATCCCCATAAAAAAGCACTGCTTCGTCTATTCAGAGAACACAAACCAGCAGTGAAAAGGTTCCCCTAATGCCCTGCCATTCGGTGGTTTCATTCGGCAGATTTATTCAGGCGAATCCCATAGGCTTCAATGTTAAAAATATTCCGGTTTTAATTCAATATCTAATAAACCGTTTATTATAAAATTCTGCAGCAAAGAGTCTCTTTATAGATTTTTTTTAAAAAAAGTCATTTTTTTACTTTACTTCTTTTGTCTGTAACAGCCTCTTTATTATCATTCATTGGATTTTATATGTAAATTAAACACATTTTCGCTCAGTAGTTTCTTTGCAAACACGTTTCACTTTTCAAACATTCAAGCAAACTGTTTTGCTAATTTATTCACTGCATTCGTTTGCGGTCTCGGCTTTTTCTGGCGGCTGCGCTGCGTGTGATCGGCTTCTGCTCTGGTCTTTCCGGCGTCTTCGACGGGTTAATCCAGATGTTTTTGCGGGTTTTCGGGGTGCATTTGGCAGCTTTTCCCTGCACTTCAATGACCCTGAGGTGCTTGCCGAATACACCGCAGGGTCGGCGAAATGGCAAAGCCGATTTGCACCGTATTGAAGATAATGAAAAGTCACCGAACGTGCGGCGACTTTTCGAATCTCTTTGAATAACCCTGTGAGTTCTAAAAAAACCCCAGAGCCGCAAATGTGCTGCGTGTATGAGAAAGCTCCGCAAGCAGATCTTTCTGCAGAGCGGACGCTAGGTGGCACTAACACACCAGGAATGCACCATTACAGGTACTTATACAGCGCCAACAGATTCTGCAGCGCTTTACAATGGGGTAAGCACAAACATGACATATAATAAAGATACAGTAGGTGCAGTCGGCCCGTAGGATAATTGTCCTGCTAAAACATCACTTGAAACCGGTGCTCAGCCAGACACCCCGTGAGCTTACAATCTAAGGGAGAGAGGTAAGTGAAACAAAAGGGACGCGCGGGGGGAGGGGATGACCAGAAAAAAGATTTCATGGGAAGGGCTGGAACTTTGGGCTAATTAACATTGCATTTGCAAAAAGACTGAATTATTTTGCATTAACTGTTAAAAAGGTCTTTATTAATGCACAAAGACAAAATAACGATTACAATTTCACTGCATGTTATGACTTGTAATGATTGTAAACTCTGGGGCAGGGTCCCCCCTCCTCTTAAGACTGTAAACTCTGGGGCAGGGTCCCCTCTCCTCTTAGATTGTAAGCTCTGGGGCAGCAGGGTCCCCTCTCCTCTTAGATTGTAAGCTCTGGAGCAGGGTCCCCTCTCCTCTTAGATTGTAAACTCTGGGGCAGGGTCCCCTCTCCTCTTAGATTGTAAGCTCTGGGGCAGGGTCTCCTCTCCTCTTAGATTGTAAGCTCTGGGGCAGGGTCCCCTCTCCTCTTAGATTGTAAGCTCTGGGGCAGGGTCCCCTCTCCTCTTAGATTGTAAGCTCTGGAGCAGGGTCCCCTCTCCTCTTAGATTGTAAGCTCTGGGGCAGGGTCCCCTCTCCTCTTAGATTGTAAGCTCTGGGGCAGGGTCTCCTCTCCTCTTAGATTGTAAACTCTGGGGCAGGGTCCCCTCTCCTCTTAGATTGTAAGCTCTGGAGCAGGGTCCCCTCTCCTCTTAGATTGTAAGCTCTGGGGCAGGGTCCCCTCTCCTCTTAGATTGTAAGCTCTGGAGCAGGGTCCTCTCTCCTCTTAGATTGTAAGCTCTGGGGCAGGGTCCCCTCTCCTCTTAGATTGTAAGCTCTGGGGCAGGGTCCCCTCTCTTAGATTGTAAGCTCTGGGGCAGGGTCCCCTCTCCTCTTAGATTGTAAGCTCTGGGGCAGGGTCCCCTCTCCTCTTAGATTGTAAGCTCTGGGGCAGGGTCCCTCTCCTCTTAGATTGTAAGCTCTGGGGCAGGGTCCCCTCTCCTCTTAGATTGTAAGCTCTGGAGCAGGGTCCCCTCTCCTCTTAGATTGTAAGCTCTGGGGCAGGGTCCCCTCTCCTCTTAGATTGTAAGCTCTGGGGCAGGGTCCTCTCCTCTTAGATTGTAAGCTCTGGGGCAGGGTCCCCTCTCCTCTTAGATTGTAAGCTCTGGAGCAGGGTCCCCTCTCCTCTTAGATTGTAAGCTCTGGGGCAGGGTCCCCTCTCCTCTTAGATTGTAAGCTCTGGAGCAGGGTCCCCTCTCCTCTTAGATTGTAAGCTCTGGAGCAGGGTCCTCTCTCCTCTTAGATTGTAAGCTCTGGGGCAGGGTCCCCTCTCCTCTTAGATTGTAAGCTCTGGGGCAGGGTCCCCTCTCATTCGGTTTTGTGTGTGTAACGTGTGTGTCTGCTGGTTATACGGTCTCTCCCTTTGTACAGCGCTAAGGTATGTGTTGGCGCTGTGTGTGTGGCGTCGCACAGTGATGCTCTCACCGTATGGTTATGACCAGCATCTCCTCGGGTGTTATGGCCGTCCTCATGTTGGTGTCCACCTTCCTCAGCCGGTCTCTCACACAGGATAACAACTCGTCGAAGGAGCCGAGAGACATGCGGAAAAAGCTGAAGAACTTGGCGGGCTCCTCCTCTCGCAGAGGTTTATAGAAGGTGTGGAAGTGTCCGTGACGGTATCTGGCGGAATTGATCGGGTGAACCCACCACTTCCTTTTCTTCTCTTTTTCTTTCAAATACAGGTAAACCAGACCAGCAAACGCCACCACTTCCCCGGCGTCCATCATCATCACCACCGGACCGGAAGCGCCGCTGAGGGCCTCCACTAACGCTTCCTGGTTCAAAGCGCTCCGCTTCCGGTGCAAAGCGCTCCGCTTCCGGTTATCTTCTCTTCCCTTTGTGGTGTGGTCCGTCTGTCTGTTGGTCCGATGCAATGGGCGGGTTCAGTCAGCTCGGGCTCTCATGCGGTTCCGGATGTGCAGGCAGGGGAGGGGCAGATCATACCGGAAGGGGAGGGGCAGCTGATACCGGAAGGAGAGGGCCATCTCCTACAGGAAGGGGAGGAGGGATTTCCACCCCGCAGCTTCTTCCCACCCGCTCAGTTTAGGGGGGGGGGGGTGCAGGCAGAGCTGATGGAGCCATTGGTCTGTGCTCCCTGTCAGCTCCTGAAAGTCCCTCAGTGGCCCCGAAGAGCAGAGGTAACAAAGCAGGGGCTCCCCCCCCTCCTCGGAAAGTGGTGACGTCACTCCCTGCCTGTCAGTGACGTCATGAAGCACACATTGCTTTCAGAAAGAGAGGCCAGTGACAACAACAACTGACTGCCAGATGCATCCCTTAATAATACATACAGGGTTATTCAAAGAGCTCCGAATGGCTGCCGAAAGGGAACGGAGCAGTGAAAATCAGCGTTCGGTTCCCTTTCCTGACCATTCGGCTATTCAGAGAGCAGGCAATACACCAAATCCTGGCGAATTGCCTGCACATACGGTGCCTGTTCGGTGCCTGTTCGAGGGCAGTGAATCCCCATAGAGAAGCAATGCTTCAAACCAGCAGTGAAAGGTTCCCCTAATGCCCTGTGATTCGGTGGTTTCATTCGGCAGATTTATTCAGAAGAATCCCATAGGCGTCAATGTTAAAAATATTCCTGTTTTAATCCAAAATCTAATAAACCGTTTATTATAATCTGCAGTAAAGCGTCTCTTTATTTATAGATTTTTTTTTAGGATCTTTTAGGCATTTTTTTGGATTTTTTTGCAAACACTTTTTTAAAACAAAGTTCTGTAACAGCCTCTTTATTCTCATTCATTGGATTTTATATGTAAATTAAAGACATTTTTCGCTCAGTTTCTTTGCAAACAGCGTTTCACTTTTCAAACATTCAAGCGTACCCAGGAGATACTTGAAAACGAGAGAAATCTCAATGTCTCCTTCTGGTAAAATCCTTTCTAAATAAATAAATAAAGCGTACTGTTTTTTTTTTTTTTTTCACTCCATTCGTCTGCGGTGTCGGGTTCTTCCAGCGGCTGCTCTGCGTGTGATCGGCTCCTCGGGTTTCTTCAGCGTGTTCGGTGGGGTTAATCCACATGTTTTTGCGGGTTTCGGTGTGCATTCGCCTGGGTTTTGCGGTGAGTGTTCGGCAGGTTTTCGGCGGGTTTTCCCTGCACTACGACGGCCCTGTGGTGCTTGCTGAATACACCGCAGGGTCGCCAGAATTAGATCGTCAAATCGTACCGAATTGAAGTCACCAAATGTGCAGTGATTTTTCGATTCTTTTTGAATAACCCTGATAGTGAATTCCCCTTTTGTTTATATATATATATATATACATACAAACGTAGCAGCATATGGTGAGGATAGTGTGTGTGTTTATATATGTGTTATATGTAGCTTAATAATGCTCCTCCTCATCATCTGTATAAAATATACAAAAAGAAACCCAATAGATACATAGGGTAATATTGCATGGATAATAATGTGAAGGTGTGTAACATAGGGCGCTGTGTGGTAATGTGTGTGTATGTGTGTGTGTGTGTGTGTAAAATAATTCAATAAAAACGTGTATATCGTATGCTGCCTATAGGGTATTAATGATGTATAAAAAAACAACACAGATGAAATTACACAGTAACAAAATAGAATATCCCTCTGGCTCTGCAGAATTTCAATATCCTAATAGAGGGAGCAAACGTGCGTCTATCAGTGATTCACTAATACAATTGTGTACATACAATCAGATCAGCGCTCTTCATGGCATATATGTGCTTTATAAACAGGCGTGTTCTGAGACAGCAAAAAATAAAGTGCAAATTAAAATAACTGAAATTCTATTCTTATGTAAATTCTAAGAACATTTGTGCACTGTCTGCCTTATAAAGGAAGCACTCACATGCTCTGGAGCCTAGAATTCCCTGGCTCTGGTTTGTGTGCTGTCTGCCTTATAAAGGAAGCACTCACATGCTGTGGAGCCTATAATTCCCTGGCTCTGGTTTGCTCACAGTCCGTTTTATAAACAAAGCGCTCACATGCTCCGGAGCCTATAATTCCACGGCTCTGGTTTGTGCGCAGTTCGTCTTATATAGGATGCACTCACATGCCCCGGAACCTATAATTCCATGGCTCTGGTTTGTGCGCAGTCCGTCTTATATAGGAAGCACTCACATGCCCCGGAACCTATAATTCACTGGCTCTGGTTTGCGCGCATTCCACCTTATATAGGAAGCACTCACATGCTCCGGAACCTATAATTCCCTGGCTCTGGTTTGTGCACAGTCCTTCTTATATAGGAAGCACTCACATGCTCTAGAGCCTATAATTCCCTGGCTCTGGTTTGCGCGCAGTCCGTTTTATAAACGAAGCACTCACATGCTCCAGAGCCTATAATTCCCTGGCTCCGGTTTGTGCGCAGTCCGTTTTATAAACGAAGCTCTCACCTGCTCCGGAAACCTATAATTCCCTGGCTCTGCTTTGCGCACAGTCCATCTTATAAAGGAAGCATTCAAATGCTCTGGAGCCTATTATTCCCTGGCTCTGGTTTGTGTGCAGTCCGCCTTATAAAGGAAGCACTCACATGCTCCGGAGCCTAGAATTCCCTGGCTCTGGTTTGCGTGCAGTCCGTCTTATATAGGAAGCGCTCACATGCCCCAGAGCCTATATTTCCCTGGCTCTGGTTTGTGCGCAGTCCGTCTCATATAGGAAGCGCTCACATGCTCCGGAGCCTATAATTCCCTGGCTCTGGTTTGTGCATAGTCCGTCTTATATAGGAAGCGCTCACATGCTCCGGAGCCTATAATTCCCTGGCTCTGGTTTGTGCGCAGTCCGCCTTATATAGGAAGCGCTCACATGCTCCGGAGCCTATAATTCCCTGTCTTTGGTTTGTGTGCAGTCCGCCTTATATAGGAACGAACGCAGTGCGAACGTGCGTTGAGCCGCACTTTATTACGGCCGTAGTAGCAGCAAATGACGGCCAATATACGAAGTACGACCGCACGAAAGTTCGGCTGCGCAACGCAAGCGGCAAACGAACGCATTTTTTTCGAGAACGTGGAACCGCTAGTACTGACGCACAGAGTGCGCTGCGTAGGCATAGCGGCGTGTGTGCGTGATTAGGAGACGTCAGACGCTGCACATGTCTGGCCAACATCACATCCATTTGTTTTTAATAGCTCTGTCAAAAAATACGGCCGAAATTGAGCATCGTGTGACCGCAATCGCGTCTTCCGTGACAAAATGCGTTCGTCTGACCCTAACCTAAAGCGAGCGATTTATTAGCTTAGACTCAATGCCGGGAGGTTTATATGTTACAAGGACACCCCAAATATATGGAGGAGCCCCTAAAAACACACCCGCACACCCTGAATATATGGAGGAACCCCTAAAATAACACCCGCACACCCTGAATATATGGAGGAGCCCCTAAAATAACACCTGCACACCCTGAATATATGGAGGAGCCCCTAAAAACACACCCGCACACCCTGAATATATGGAGGAACCCCTAAAATAACACCCGCACACCCTGAATATATGGAGGAGCCCCTAAAAACACACCCACACACCCTGAATATATAGAGGAGCCCTAAAAAGACACCCACACACCCTGAATATATGGAGGAACCCCTAAAATAACACCCGCACACCCTGAATATATGGAGGAACCCCTAACATAACACCCGCACACCCTGAATATATGGAGGAGCCCCTAAAAACACACCCGCACTCCCTGAATATATGTAGGAGCCCTTAAAAACACACCCACACACCCTGAATATATAGAGGAGCCCTAAAAAGACACCCGCACACCCTCAATATATGGAGAAGCCCCTAAAAGAAACACCCGCACACCCTGAATATATGGAGGAACCCCTAACATAACACCCGCACACCCGGAATATATGGAGGAGCCCCTAAAAACACACCCGCACACCCTGAATATATAGAGGAACCCTAAAAAGACACCCGCACACCCGGAATATATGAAGGAGCCCCTAAAAACACACCCACACACCCTGAATATATAGAGGAGCCCTAAAAAGACACCCGCACACCCTGAATATATGGAGGAGCCCCTAAAAAGACACCCACACCCTGAATATATGGAGGAACCCCTAAAAAGACACCCGCACACCCTGAATATATGGAGGAGCACCTAAAAGAAACACCCGCACACCCTGAATATATGGAGGAGCCCCTAAAAAGACACCCACACACCCTGAATATATGGAGGAGCCCCTAAAAAGACACCCGCACACCCTCAATATATGGAGAAGCCCCTAAAAGAAACACCCACACATGTATAGATTTTGAGTGCATCCAAGTAATAGCTGTCAGGTAAACTCCAGAGGTTAGTGTGACGAGCGTCACTTTGGATCATGGGGTGCATGGACCTGGAGATGTATTTGGGAGGTGCAGGCCTGATGTTCTATATTGTTTCCTCGCTCTCTCGTGTGCCGTGTGTTTGTGTAATCTGTGTTATGTATTAATAATGTTATTGTCTATCGTTATGGTCCATGCAGATCTGTTGTTATCTGCAGATAGGATTTCTGGTTAAGGAATGTGTGATTATTTGTATGTTTGAGTAGTCTTTGTTAATCTGCCCTGTCAGGCAAACACTGCCCCATTACCTGATTACTGTTACAGTGGTTTATATAATTGCTGTGTGGTGATTGTTATCTAATGTATTCAGACAGTCTGATGCTCAGGCTGTAATTACACGACACCATATTGTTTCATGTCTGGACATATCTGCTTCACTTGGGGCCTGGGGAGGGGGGCAGGGAGTAATTCTCCATTTGTCTCTAGCCCCTCCTGGAACTGTATATATATATTCAGTAAAGGTGTCCCGTCGGTCTGTCCCATTCGGACCCTGAAAAGCTCCAGCTCTGTTATAGTTAGAAATTAACCCCTTTGCGTCTGCACCATTTTACTTCCCATGAGCTGAACTAGTTTTGACCTCTTTTTTTTACTCCTGACATTTAAACCAGATTTGATGTCACGTTTTATTGCAGGACCCCGACACATTGTGTGATTTTTATTCCAGCACATTCACAATGTATCCTATATGTCCCGTCAGAACGCCGCCGCCGCCTCAAAAACTGTCACAAAAAATTTAAATTTCCGATCAGATTTCAATCATTTGCAGCGAGTAAAGTTATTTTTCCACATTTTATCCAAACCTTTGTGCTTATTAATTCCATGGAGTCTCTTAAAAACCAAAAAATCAGTAACGGAGAATCTGTGACAGCATTAAACGAGGGGAATCTGCAATATATCCAAAGGGGTTTATTCACTAACCGCTGCATTTCACAGTTTCTGCGATTTCGGGCCAATTCCTTTATTCACTAAGCTGTTATTTCACCAAATACTGGTGAATTAACGGCAAAACACGGTGGAATCCGCTGGCGCTTGGCGGCACTGACACTAGAGACTATCGTGACGTCTATTCACAGAACGACGAAACGAGCTGATTTCAATTCCACAGCTTTAAACGGGCGAATCGAAGAGGTTTCAATGAAATATAAATATATACAGTTTATTATTTTAATTTTCAGCAAAAACACATTTTATTTTTTAGCCATTTTTTCTTTGTATTTTGTAACAGACGGTTTTACATTTTTATTGATTTATTTGCAGAATAAGCGGCTCCTTGCTTTTCTTTTCTTGTAATTCGCCGCTTTTCGCTGACGTCCGATAACTGCTTCGGTGACTCCAATTTTAGGAAAATGCGGTGACCTTCCTATAAACAGCGAATTCACGGTATTTTCTCACGAAATGTGGCGACACCCAAACCCCCGAAATTACACGCAATGGCGATTCGTTGTCACTGGTCACTAGACCAGTCTATCGCCTACAATGGGCTTGCAAAGGGGGGGGGGTGTAGATGCCCCCTGTGCCCCCCACCCCCAGATCCGTCATGGTATATATCTATGTGGCATGTTCTGCTCCAGCGCTGCCGTTCACGTGTGTCCAGTCATACATATAGATCACGTGACGGGAAGGTGGATCGGTTTATACTTTTTATAGCCCCCTGGAGGTGACCCCCGGGCCGGCCCGACTCATCAGGAAGGTGGACGATGACGAGTCTCAGAACACGTAGGAGTTGGGTTCGTGGCGGATGTTGAGAGCTCGTTCGGCTTGTGCGATGGTGTCGTCCGCTCGCTTGCTCAGCTCCTTACACTCCTGCACCACCTCGTTAAACTGCTTGTAGGTCTCCTCCATGATGGTGGTCTGGGTGGGCTTCAGCTCCCAGTAACCTTCTTCCACCCACGGCTTGACTGACTTTGGCACATCCACTGCCCCGCTGCCCACAAACCTCTTCAAGGAGTTATCCATGTCCTTGCACAGGTGGTAAAGGTCGCTCCCGCACCCTGTCACCCTCTCGCCGTCCACTATACGGACACTGGGGACGGTGTCCCGCATGGAGTGCCTGTAGGCCCCGTTGCTGCACAGGGGGTTGCTGAGATTGTAGACAGGATCCCTCAGCCGGACGCTCTCCAGCCGGCGCAGGCCTCTCAGGCAGTGCAAGGTCTCCACGCTGCACAGCAGATTCCCGGCCACGTTCAGGGTTTGCAGGTTCTCACAGCCAGCCAAGGGCTCCAGGGCAGATATCCTGTTGCAGGACACGTTCAGGGCCACCATGAGTTTCAGAGAAGACAACGGGCCCAGGTGGGTAATGTGGTTGTTTGAGAGGTCCAGGCGCTCCAGGTTCAAACATTCTCCGATGCAGCCCAGTTCATAAAGTCCCACAGCCCGGAGCTTCAAGAAGAGGATGGACTCCAAGTCGAACTCGCCCGTCCTGGATTTCAGCATCTGGTGGGTGATCCTGGAACTTTCTGCATCCTGTTCCTTGCTGCTCCTGTTCTCCATTATCAGATTATCAGGGGATCCTCCACGAATGACAAGTGACAACCTCTAATGGTAAAACAGGTGTGGATCCAGAGGATCAGTGCTGGAGGCTCAGCTGATCCGGAACCGATGCTCCGTGCTCTGTGATCTCTCCACCAGCTGCAGCCTGGACATGGTCCTCCTGGTCCTGCGGGTGCGGCAGTAGACGTTTCTCCCGGAGCTCAGCGCTCACTCACAGCATCTTCCTCTCTTGGGCCGAGAACTGAAAAAATAAAATAAAATTATTATTGATGAATTATGAGACGTCTCCGTCTGTCCTCCTGCACCGAAACAGGGATTACTGCAGCGGCGCCATCACTGGGCGCACAAAGTGACCGGCCGGCCTCGTACCAGCGATTTAAACCATTTGTATGACGCAAAAATCACGTAATGATGGACTGCGAGCAGGGCCGGCCCAAACCACTGTGCTGCCTGGAGCAAAGGGTGAATTGCTGCCCCCCCCAAAATAATCATGTGTATGAGCGTATCACAGAATCCAGAACAATAAAACTCACAGTAATGTGCGGTGTGTATTCCACATACAGCCACACACACGAGAGAAATCTCAATGTATCCTTTCTGGTAAAATACTTTCTATATCAGTGATATAGAAAGGGTAGTAGATACATGGAATAGCCTCCCAGTGGGGGCAGTAACAGTGATATAGAAAGGGTAGTAGATACATGGAATAGCCTCCCAGTGGGGGCAGTAACAGTGATATAGAAAGGGTAGTAGATACTGCTCCCACTGGGAGGCTATTCCATGTAACAGGGATATAGAAAGGGTAGTAGATACATGGAATATCCTCCCAGTGGGAGCAGTAACAGGGATATAGAAAGGGTAGTAGATACATGGAATATCCTCCCAGTGGGGGCAGTAACAGTGATATAGAAAGGGTAGTAGATGCATGGAATATCCTCCCAGTGGGAGCAGTAACAGTGATATAGAAAGGGTAGTAGATACATGAAATAACCTCCCAGTGGGGGCAGTAACAGTGATATAGAAAGGGTAGTAGATACATGGAATAGCCTCCCAGTGGGGGCAGTAACAGTGATATAGAAAGGGTAGTAGATACATGGAATAGCCTCCCAGTGGGAGCAGTAACAGTGATATAGAAAGGGTAGTAGATACATGGAATAGCCTCCCAGTAGGAGCAGTAACAGTGATATAGAAAGGGTAGTAGATGCATGGAATAGCCTCCCAGTGGGAGCAGTAACAGTGATATAGAAAGGGTAGTACATACATGGAATAGCCTCCCAGTGGGGGCAGTAACAGTGATATAGAAAGGGTAGTAGATACATGGAATAGCCTCCCAGTGGGAGCAGTAACAGTGATATAGAAAGGGTAGTAGATACATGGAATAGCCTCCCAGTGGGGGCAGTAACAGTGATATAGAAAGGGTAGTAGATACTGCTCCCACTGGGAGGTTATTCCATGTATATACTACCCTTTCTAATCACTGTTACTGCTCCCACTGGGAGGTTATTCCATGTAACAGTGATATAGAAAGGTAGTAGATACATGGAATAGCCTCCCTGTGGGGGCAGTAACAGTGATATAGAAAGGGTAGTAGATACATGGAATAGCCTCCCAGTGGGGGCAGTAACAGTGATATAGAAAGGGTAGTAGATACATGGAATAGCCTCCCAGTGGGAGCAGTAACAGTGATATAGAAAGGGTAGTAGATACATGGAATAGCCTCCCAGTGGGGGCAGTAACAGTGATATAGAAAGGGTAGTAGATACATGGAATAGCCTCCCAGTAGGAGCAGTAACAGTGATATAGAAAGGGTAAGTTCTTGGGAGAGTGCAGCTAGAGGTACCAGTGAGTGGCCGCCTTGTAGCCTTTTGCCGGCAGCTGCACGCTGGAACACAGTGGCAGCCAGAGGGGACTGCTATTAGTGCATTCTGCCGGCCACCCCTGTCTGTGGTCTGGAACGTGTATATATATAACGTAACCATTATAGTGTGAAGGCTTTTTATCCTCCACCATAACCCTTGTAAAGTACTGATTTGCCTTGCGGGTCCAAGCATCCACTGCAACTGGTCATGCCTAGCTCATGCTGATGAGGGTCCAATAAACCCGAAACAGCGCTGTCCTTGGAATGACTTTGACCAGTTGCATAAACCTGATCTCTGCTAAAAAAAAGCCACAGTATGTCGTGACATTGATTTAAGGGTTCTGTGTAAAAACAGACACAGGATGCAATAAAAGTGAGACAGAGGTAATTTGCATATCCTACCCAGAGTTTCTTGCTGCATGTCAGGAATGCAGCACAGATGCTCTGGAATGCAGTTTTTTGAATTGCTGTGATGTGCAGATAGCTTCTGCAATATTAAATGTATATATATTTATATATACACACACACACACATATCTGAGGTCTGGTGTGTCTGGGTATACAGTAGCAAGAAAAAGTATCTGAACCCTTTGGGATTAGGTGGAATTTTGCATGAATTGGTCATAAAATGTCTCTGATCTTCATCTAAGTCACAACAATTTGAAAAACACAGTCTGCTTAAAATAATACAACACAAACATTATATGTTTTTATTGAACAGAACATGTAAACATTCACAGTGCAGGGTGGAAAAAGTATGTGAACCTTTGGACTTAATAACTGGTTGACCCTCCTTTGGCAGCAATAACCTCAACCAAACGTTTCCTGTAGTTGCAGATCAGACCTGCACAACGATCTGGAGTAATTTTGGACCACTCCTCTTCACAAAACTGTTTCAGTGTAGCAATATTCTTGGGATGTCTGGTGTGAATCGCTCTCTTAAGGTCATGCCACAGCATTTCAATCGGGTTGGGGTCAGGACTCTGACTGGGCCACTCCAGAAGGCGTATTTTGTTTGGTTGAAGCCATTCTTTTGTTGAATTACTTGTATGCTTTCGGTCATTGTCCTGTTGTATCACCCATCCTCTGCGGAGCTTCAGTTGGCGGACAGATGGTCTTACGTTTTCCTGCAAAATGTCTTGATAAACTCTGAAATTCATTTTTCCATCAATGACAACAATCCGTCCAGGCCCTGAGGCAGCAAAGCAGCCCCAAACCATGATGCTCCCTCCGCCATGTTTTACAGTGGGGATGAGGTTTTGATGTTGGTGTGCTGTGCCTTTTTTTTCTCCACACATAGTGTTGTGTGTTTTTTCCAAACAACTCAATTTTAGTTTCATCTGTCCACAGAATATTTTGCCAGTAGTGCTGTGGAACATCCAGGTGCTCTTTTGCAAACTTCAAACGTGCTGCAATATTCTTTTTGGACAGCAATGGCTTCCTCCGTGGTGTCCTCTCATGTACTCCACTCTTGTTTAATGTTTTACTTATTGTATATGTGTCACCAGAAATGTTAGCATGTGCCAGAGATTTCTGTAAGTCTTTAGCTGACACTCTAGGATTCTTTTTTACCTTATTAAGCATTCTGCGCTGTGCTCTTGCAGTCATCTTTACAGGACGACCACGCCTAGGGAGAGTAGCAACAGTGCTGAACTTTCTCCATTTGTAGACAGTCTGTCTTACCGTGGACACATGAACATCAAGGCTTTTGGAGATACTTTTGTAACCCTTTCCAGCTTCATGCAAGTCAACAATTCTTGATCGTAGGTCTTCTGAGAGCTCTTTTCTGCGAGGCATGGTTCACATCAGGCAGTGTTTCTTGAAACCAGTAAACCCAAAACTGGTGTGTGTTTTTAAAGGGCAGAACAGCTTTCAGCAACACATCCAATAATATCACACTGATTGGAATCAAGGTTGGCTCACTCCTGGCTCCAATTAGCTCTTGGACAAGTCATTAGGCTAGGGGTCACATACTTTTCCCACCCTGCACTGTGAATGTTTACATGTTCTGTTCAATAAACACATGAAAACATATAATTTATTTATTTATTTATAAAGGATTTTACCAGGAAGGATACATTGAGATTTCTCTCCTTTTCAAGTATGTCCTGGGTTCAAGAACATTGAAGTGTTACAGTTACAGAAATACAAAGTAATACAATGCAAGATATTAAAAAAAAAACAACACAAATATACAGATTAACAGAAAAATATGTAGGAAATATTGTCACTAGGTTACATGTTTACAGGTGCATTCTGTATTGAGGTATGTTAGTAAGGAGCTTTTGAGTGACTTAAGACTGGGGGAAGATTTGATGGTGTCGGAGGTTATCCATAATTGTGGTGCTCTGTAGGAAAATGAGGACTGAGCCACTGTCTTTTTGTATTGTGGTATAGCAAGTAAGTGTCACGGATCCCCCTGATACTAGAGTGGTGGTCCCTATACGCAGGACACTCTCTACCCTTCCGATCCTTAGAGTGGTCGGTACGACTAGACAGACTACAAGAATGGCAGTACAGAGCACGTACAAGAGAGACGTCACGGATCCCTCTGCTTTATCTGACTAGTGGTTTCTAGACACAGAACAGTCTCTACCCTTCCGATCCTTAGAGTGGTCGGCACGACTAGACAGACACAGAATGATACACAAGAAATTAGAATAATTAGCTCTTCCCAAGACCCTAACAACACAAGGGGTAGTCTGATGTGTGCTTAGGGTGCCACACAGACTGAATACCAGAATTAGAAGAGTTGATGCCAATACCAGGGGTTATGCACAGAATGGTTCGTTCGCCAATGCCAGGGATCATACACAGAGTGGTTCGTTCGCCAATGCCAGGGGTCATACACAGAATGGTATTTTGCCAATGCCAAGGGGTCAATACACAGAATAGTCGTTTGCCAATGCCAAGGGGTCAATACACAGAATAGTCGTTTGCCAATGCCAAGGGGTCAATACACAGAATATGTGTTTGCCAAATATACAAGAGCTCTGCGGGAAGTAACTACCACGTCAGGGCACCGGCATTTCTGAGAGCCTGGGCTTTAAACCCGGCGGGTCCGCGTCAGCCCGCCAGGCCCCGCCCCCGGCTTCCCCACGTGTGCGGAAGCGACCGCAATATCATTCGGCGCCTGGCCAGCGAGCAGCGAGGAAGCTGCTGCCAGGCGCCGGGGTGCGGGGGCCACCGTGACAGAACCCCCCCTCTACGGGCGGCCACTGGACGACCCCCAGGGCGCGGGGATGAGCCAAATAGAAAGCCCTCACCAACCGAGGAGCATGAACCTCAGTAGCCGGAGCCAAGAGCGATCCTCTGGGCCGTAGCCCACCCAGTCAACCAAGTACTGAAGGACCCCCCTAGAAACCCTGGCGTCCAGAATGGCCTCAACTTCAAACTCCTCTTCGCCCTCCACAGAGACCGGAGGAGGGGGACACGGGCCCTGGTGTACCGATTACACAAAAGTGGTTTCAAAAGGCTCACGTGAAACACATTGTGTATCTTGATATGGGAGGGCAGAGCCAGAGCATAGGAGACCGGATTGATTCGCCGCAGAACCTTATAGGGGCCTATGTACCTGGGTGCCAGTTTCATGGAGGGTACTAAAAGCTTAATGTTCCGTGAAGAAAGCCAAACCCTGTCCCCAACTTGATACACGGGTGCCGCCCTCCTGTGTCTGTCGGCTTGATCTTCTGGGTAACACTACTATCCTCCAGTGCCCGTTTAACCCTTCCCCAGGTTTCTTTTAATGACACTAAATGCTCATCCAGAGCAGGAATCGCGGTATCAGGAAACGTAGCAGGGAGCACGGGAGGATCAAAACCGTAAACAGTGAAGAAGGGGGAACGTCCTGTGGCTTCGCTTACTGCACTGTTCAAGGCATACTCTGCCCACGGTATCAGGTCTGACCAGTTATCTTGTCGTTCGGATATAAAGCACCTGAGATATTTTTCTATATTTTGGTTGGCTCGTTCCGCCGCCCCGTTGGTCTGGGGGTGATAGGCCGAAGAGAAGGATAGGTCTATCCCCACACTCTTGCAAAACCCTTTCCAGAATCTGGAGACGAATTGGGTCCCCCTATCCGAGACAATCCCAAGAGGAATACCGTGTAAGCGGACCACATTGGAAACAAAAATGGGCACCAGTTCGGCTGCCGAAGGAAGTTTCCGAAGAGGAACATAGTGACCCATTTTGGAGAATCGATCTATGACCGTGAGTATTACAGTATTCCCTCTAGACTCAGGTAACTCTACTATAAAATCCATAGCTAAATGCGACCATGGTCGTTCGGGGATTGGCAGAGGCTGGAGTAAACCAATAGGCGCTGTTTTGGGACTTTTATGTCTTGTGCACACTTCACACACGGTTATGTAATCTTTAACGTCACGGCGCACCGTGGGCCACCAAAGGAGTTTACGTATACTAGACACTGTTTTGGTGATCCCCATGTGCCCAGAGATTTTGTTATCATGATACAGTTTTAATACCTCTTCCCTTTCGTTCTCAGGTACAAAGAGTTTCGCAGGAGGTCTCCCCCCAGGAGCTGTGCCTGGGCGGTCTGCAATCTTAACATTAGAGGAGATGAGACACTAATCGTGGTAAGTGCTATAATCCTTTCCTGGGGTACAATGGGATGATTCTTGGATGTTATGTTCGTATGACTCGTACTGTCTTGACAATGCGTCTGCTTTAATGTTTCTCGACCCAGGTCTGTATGTGAGGACGAAATTAAAGCTGGACAGAAACAACGACCATCTCGCTTGCCTGGCATTCAACCGTTTAGCGTCTCCAATGTACGTGAGATTCTTATGATCGGTTATGATGACAATGGGGTCCCTAGACCCCTCCAATAAGTATCTCCACTCCGTCAAGGCTGCAATAACTGCTAACAATTCTCTGTTTCCGATATCATAGTTCCTCTCAGCCGGGGACAACTTTCGGGAATAGAAGCCGCATGGATGCAAGGGCTTGTCGGGTGCCTCCCTTTGGGACAAGACTGCACCAAGACCTAGCTCGGAGGCGTCAACTTCAACCTGGAAAGGCAGAGCCGGATCAGGATGTCGGAGAACAGGGGCAGTGGTGAAAGCCTGTTTAAGTGCCTCAAAGGCTTGACTGGCCTGGGGTGTCCACTTCTGATTCACCACCCCCTTTTTAGTCATAGCCGTGAGGGGAGCTATCAAGGCCGAAAAATTTTTAATGAACCTCCGGTAGTAGTTAGTAAACCCCAAAAACCTCTGGATGGCTTTAAGCCCTTGGGGTAAGGCCAGTCAAGAATCGCTGAGAGTTTTTTAGGATCCATTTGGAAACCTTCAGGGGTTATTATATACCCAAGGAAGTGCACTGTCTCTATGTCGAATAAGCATTTCTCTAGCTTACAATATAACCCAGCCCTCAATAGTCTCTTCAACACTTGTCTCACGTGGGCGTGATGAGTCTCCTTATCAGGAGAGTATATCAGGATGTCGTCCAGATATACTATAACGAACGTTTGCAGAAAATCCCTTAGGGTGTCGTTTATGAGGTCCTGGAAAACGGCTGGCGCATTGCATAACCCAAAGGGCATCACCAGGTATTCATAATGCCCGCTACGTGTATTAAAAGCCGTTTTCCATTCGTGCCCCTTCTTAACCCTGACCAGGTTGTACGCTCCGCGTAAATCAAGTTTAGTATAAATACGGGCCCCTTTTAAACGGTCGAACAATTCTGTTATAAGAGGTATTGGATATGCATTTCTTATGGTAATCCTATTTAAACCTCTATAATCGATGCAAGGTCGCAGGTCACCCTCTTTTTTGGAAACAAAAAAGAA
>RXON01000127.1:0-43751 GCA_009667805.1 Leptobrachium leishanense | reverse complement strand
AAATACAGACTGAATCCTGCAATCACTGAGCAGCAAATCATATCACCGGTGCTGTGCTTCACATATCCTGCAAACCTGGTGAGGAGGAGGCTCCTGAGGACCGGCGCGGGAAACTCTGCTCTAGGGCGACTCATTAACCCTTTCACTACCAAAAACGGTTACATAGTTTTCCTCTGAAATACAATGGAAAATAAAATCCGCACATAACACCCTGTCTGAACGCTTTATATTGCAAGGATGTTGTATCCTCTATGTGAGATCTCCCACGTCTCTCCCTCTTTTACTGTAAAAAAAAAAGCTGCAAGGAGCAGCACTCACCCTCACTGTAACAAACTTTACTGCAGCATTCCAGCAGCCAGGGATTGCTGTAATTGCCATACACAGGCATTATGCAGCACATACAGTCAGATACAAGGAGTTGCTCTAATTGCCACACACAGGCATTATGCAGCACATACAGATACAAGGTGTTGCTGTAATTGCTATACACAGGCATTATGCAGCACATACAGATACAAGGTGTTACTGTAATTGCCATACACAGGCATTATGTCGCACATACAGATACAAGGTGTTGCTGTAATTGCCACACACAGGCATTATGCGGCACATACAGATACAAGGTGTTACTGTAATTGCCACACACAGGCATTATGCCGCACATACAGATACAAGGTGTTGCTGTAATTGCCATACACAGGCATTATGCAGCACATACAGATACAAGGTGTTGCTGTAATTGCCACACACAGGCATTATGCGGCACATACAGATACAAGGTGTTACTGTAATTGCCACACACAGGCATTATGCCGCACATACAGATACAAGGTGTTACTGTAATTGCCACACACAGGAATTATGCAGCACATACAGATACAAGGTGTTGCTGTAATTGCCACACACAGGCATTATGCAGCACATACAGATACAAGGTGTTGGTGTAATTGCCACACACAGGCATTATGCAGCACATACAGATACAAGGTGTTACTGTAATTGCCATACATAGGCATTATGTGGCACATACAGATGCAAGGTGTTGCTGTAATTGCCATACACAGGCATTATGCAGCACATACAGATACAAGGTGTTGCTGTAATTGCCACACACAGGAATTATGCAGCACATACAGATACAAGGTGTTGGTGTAATTGCCATACACAGGCATTATGCAGCACATACAGATACAGATACAAGGTGTTGCTGTAATTGCCATACACAGGCATTATGCAGAACATACAGATACAAGGTGTTGCTGTAATTGCCACACACAGGCATTATGCAGCACATACAGATACAAGGTGTTGCTGTAATTGCCACACACAGGCATTATGCGGCACATACAGATACAAGGTGTTGCTGTAATTACCATAGACAGGCATTATGCAGCACATACAGATATTGCATTGCTAATAATCTCATTCTGATCACTACAAATCCCCATAAGCAGGAGATCTCACCATTTTATTATCTGTCTGCAGCACATTTACTGCATCTGCCTGTATGCTGATAACGCAGTCCCGTGTAAGGCTCGGGTCAGAAGACCGCATTTTGTACGGACTGTGCGTAAGTGCAGTACTGACGTACTTTCTGACTGACGACTAGGGATGAGCTGTTCGGGTTCGGACAGTTCGGAGTTCGACCCGAACTTTGGCAGTTCGAAAGTTTGCGAATTTCGAACTTTTTGGGCGTGTTCGGTTCGGGTTAAAAAAAAAAAAAAAGAGATTTTGAAAAAAGTATAGAAAATGCTTAAAAAAATACTAAAAAATCTAGAAATAAAGAGACTCTTTACTGCAGAATATTATAAGCAACGGTTTATTAGATATTGAATTAAAAACTAACGTGTACGTGGAAAGATTATCAACTCTAAATGACCCCTGTTCACAAACGGGCATAATACCAGGTGTTTTTAGTCTGGTATTCAATTTGATACATTGTACTGAGGGTGGGGTGGTGTCTGGTGTCTGCTTCTGATTGAGATTTGAGAATTAATTTCCCTAAAACATCCTAATATGCTGCATTTAACTGGTGTCTGAAAAAAATCTAAAGCAATGTTATTTTTCACCTCGGGATTAAACATTCACCGGGTTATTCAGAGAGTGGTGAAAAGCAGGAGAAGTGAAAATTCTAGGTCAAAATAGCCAAACCAGAAAAATTCTCCCATTTATCTCACTTTCCAAATCGGCTATTTGGTCTAGATTGTTCTCTTCTGTTGCCAGTTCTCCTGGCTTCCACCTCTCTCTCAGGGTTATTCAGAGAAAGGTGAAACTCAGGAGAATGACTGGAGAATGGAAAATTCTAGGTCAAAATAGCCGAACCAGAAAAATTCTCCCATTTATCTCACTTTCCAAATCGGCTTTTTGGTCTAGAAGTTTCCATTCTCCTGTTTTTCACCGCCAAAAAATCAGTAAACTTTTTCTGCGTGTCCTAAAATGTCTCCTCTTTTCATACAGACTGCCGCCCCAAGCAGTTGTTTATGGATAGATTAAAGGAAAAGCATTTACCGTCATTTGAAATGTAATTTTTTTGTTTTTAAGTGTTTCTATACATCCTAGAAATCCGCCACTTCACGAGCAGGTTATGGGGACCTCCTAGGCACGATATTTGAAGGAATTTTTCATTTTTATTTTTAACCCTTATTTCATGGAAAACTCACTGTCCCTTTATAAACGTTTTTTTTAAAACTTTTTGTCCTTGTTTCCTGTCCCCCAGGGCACTACCCGGACCCCCATACACCTTTTATGGCAAATATCTAGCATATATGCCCTCTTGGAGGGCACTCTAAAAAACCGAATTTTCAGCCCCATTGACTTGCATGGGGGTTCGGGTTCGGGTTCGGACCCGAACAAATGGGAAGTTCGGGTTCGGGCTCGAACCGAACTCGGGGTATGTTCGGCTCATCCCTACTGACGACAAGGTAGTGGCCACACAGTCCGTTTTAATGACTGACGTTATTTTTGACTGAAGTAGATGGGAAATGAAAAACCATTTTGTCTGTCATAAATGCCGGACGTATAAATGCCGGACGTATAAATGCTGGACATATAAATGCAGCCCGTCTGTCTATGTTCCATCACTCACACAAAGTTTTGCGGACGTTGCAGACGTGGTGCACTTCACACGTCTGTTCTTGCAGTATTACATTCTTGCCTAAGGCGATAACTAGCGCACTTTAAACGTGCGTTCTGGCGCACTTAATCACGGCCGCACTAGCAGCAAATGACGGGCAATGACGGCCAATATACGAAGTACGGCCGCACGAAAGTCCGGCCGCGCAACGCAAGTGGCAAACGAACGCATTTTGTCGAGAACGTAAAACCTCTAGTACGGTTGTACAGAGTGCGCTGCGTCCGCTAGCGGCGTGTGTGCGTGAATTGGAGACGTCAGACACTGCTAATGTCCGGCCAACATAACGTCCAGATGCACAAAGTGTTTTATTGATGATTCGTACAAAATCACGGACGCAAATGCGCATCGTATGACCGCTATCGCGTATTCCGTGAAAAAATACGTCCATTCGTTAGAACGCACTTTTTCACAGACAACGCGAAAATGCGTTCGTCTGACCCTAGCCTAACTTGCGCCCGTTTGCCGCGTCCATCATGCCTTAGGCCGGCGGCGCATTAGCTTTAACAGAGAGAGTAAGGACCGTCCGTGAAAGTGAGCGTTCCTTCCACTCTCTGCGCTCAGCATACAAAGCGCGATCCTCCTATGGAGAATCACGCTTTGTATCCTGTCAGCGTCCGTTTAGCTTTTTGACGGGGAGGGCTTTTTCACGTCCGGTGGATGACCTTCCCCGTCAAAAACCCACGAACGCAGGGAAGTGAGGGCGAACACGAGCCGTAAATACGCTTGTGTGCCGGGGGCCTTAGGCTGGTGTCAGACGAGCGCAGTAATCACGTCCGTGTAGCCGCACTTTAGTACGTCTGTGGTAGCAGATAATTATGACCAATGAAGACCCACACACGAAGTACGTCCGCGCGGAAGTGCGGACGCACTACGGACGCGGCAAACGGACGCAGGTTAGCAAGAACGTCGAACCGCTAGGACGGATGCACAGAGTGCGCTGCGTCCGCATAGCGGCCTGTGTGTGTGAGGAAGAGACATCAGACGCTGCACATGTCCGGCATACATCACGTCCAGACTTCTAAGGTTTTTTTCCGAGATCCGTGAAAAAGTACGGACGTTACTCCGGACTGTGTGGTACTACCGTGTCTTCTGTCAAAAAGCGCATCCGAACTGCCTGGACGCACAGTCCGTACAAAATGCTTTCGTCTGACCTTAGCCTTAGCAGGAGATCTCACCATTTTATTATCTGTCTGCAGCGCATTTACTGCATCTGCCTGTATGCTGAACATGCAGACCCCGTGTGACATTGTGCCAGATAAGAGAATACATCTGGACTTTACAACCTTTCACCTAGTGATATTTCTGTAAAGGATAAATCAATACATGAAAAAATAAAAATGAGAAAATTTACACTAGGGGTTATTCAAAGATTCGGCGTACTTTGGCAAGCTGAATTCACCAACCCTGCTCTCCCTGCGGGGTCCTTGAAGTGCGCCGAGTGGATCTGCCGAATGCCACGATAAATATGCCAAAAACATATGATAAACCACTGAGCACCGCCAAAAGACTGGCGAATGTCGCTGTTAGACCACCGAACAAACAGCGAAAGCATCCAATAAACCGCCGAACAGACCACCAAAAAACCACAGAACGCATTCGGCAAATTGCCAAGCAGACCTCCGAACACCTCTGATCAGCCGCCAAAAATAACTGAATGGGGTAAAAAAAATGCTATTTTTAAAAGATGTTTAAAACAAAACTAATCATGAAAATAATGTATAGGGTATTAAGAATAACAATGAAAAGGTCTGTTACAGAAAAAAAAAGCCATTTAAAACAAAATCGGAAACCAAAATTTCGCTGAAAAAATCTAGAAAAATTGCTAAGAAATAGATAAAGAGACTTTTTGCTGCAAATTAAAAAAAGAAATGGTTGAATAAAAAAATTAATAAAAACAGGAATATTTTTAACCTTGAAACCTATGGGATTCGTCTGAATAAACCTGCCGAATGAAACCACTGAACATCAGGACATTTCACTGACATTTCTCTGCTGTTCAATGTGAATAGATTAACCATTGCTTCTCTATGGGGGATTTCACTGCCGCCGAACAGCACCGTATTTCACTGCCGCCGAACAGCACCGTGTTTCACTGCCACCGAACAGGCACCGTATTTCACTGCCATTGCACATGCACCGTATTTCACTGCTGAACAGGCACCGCATGTCACTGCCGCCGAACAGCACCATATTTCACTGCCACCGAACAGGCACCGTATTTCACTGCCACCGAACAGGCACCGTATTTCACTGCCATTGCACATGCACCGTATTTCACTGCTGAACAGGCACCGCATGTCACTGCCGCCGAACAGCACCGTATTTCACTGCCACCGAACGGGCACTGTATTTCACTGCCGTCGAACAGGCACCGCATTTCACTGCCATCGAACAGGCACCGTATTTCACTGCCGAACAGGCACCGCATTTCACTGCCGCCGAACAGGCACCGTATTTCACTCGCAATTCACCTGTTTTCTGAATAGCCGAATGGTCATGAAATTGCACCGTACAGGGAAATTCCCTGTTTGGTTCAATTTCGTGGCCAGATCGTCTCTCTCTGAATAACCCCTTATATCTATCTGAGGGACCACCAAAGGGACAGCACAGAAAGTGTGCTGTTTCACCCTGGAGGCTGACATGACACTGCTGACACAATGCTGCTGAAACAGAACCAGCATAGAGGACTCCATAACATGTGAGTGCGTCTGATCTTTATGGTTTTATATAAGTTCTCCCATTATTATATCTAACTCATTGAACACCAGAGGCAAATCACAGAGAGGGTATTGTCACCAAAGCAAAACAGAGTCGGTGTATAGGTCTCCATATCATGTGAGTGAGGCTGATCTTTATGTTTTTAAGTATCAGTTTGAAGGCACGCTGCTCTATGAATTCTCACTTTATTATATCTAAGGGCATCAGAGGGACAGAACAGAGAGGACTGTGTAGCCACCGGAGGCTTACTTAACGCTGCTGAAACGGAGCTGGTGTAAGGGCTCTGTACCATGTGAGACTGAGCTTTATAATTTTATGTATCAGTTTGAAGACACGCTTCCCTATGAGTTCTCCCATCATTATATCTATCAGAGGCACCACACAGAGAAGGCTGTGTCACTTCCGAGGCTGGAAAGAGACTGCTGACATGATGCTGCTGAAACAGAGCCAGTGCATAGGGCTCAGTACCATGTGAGTGAGGCTGATCTTCATGTTTTTATTTATCAGTTTAAAAAAACATGCCCTATGAGTTCTCCCTTTTTTATGTTTATCTGAGGGACCACCAGAGTCACAACACAAAGAAGGATGTCACCCTATTTAAATCAAAGCTGGTGTAAGGGCTCCTTAGCACGTGAGTGACACTAATCTTTATGATTGTATGTATCAGTTTGGAGACACACTGCCCTATGAGTTCTCCCTTTATTACATCTAAAGGACCATCAGAGGGACAGCACAGAGAAGGATTTCACCCGGGAAGCTGACATGAGGCTGCTGAGATGATGCTGTTGATGTGATGCTGCTGAAACCGAGCCAGTGCATAGGGCTCCATATCAAGTGAGTGAAGCTGATCTTTGATTTTATATAGCAGTTTCAAGACACGCTTCCCTATGAGTTCTCTCATTATTATAGCTATCTCATTGACCATCAAAGACGAAGCACAGAGAGGGCTGTGTCACCTCAGTTAAAACAGAGTCAGTGCGTAGGGCTCCATATCATGTGAGTGAGACTGATCTTTATGTTTTTATGTATCTGAAGTGAAGACGCGCTGCCCTATGAAATCTTGCTTTATTATATGTGAGGGGCCATTAGAGGGACAGCACAGAGAGGGTGTATGGCCACCGGATGCTGACATGACATGCTGAACCAGAGCTGGTGTACAGGGCTCCATATCATGTGAGTGAAACTGATCTTTAGGTTTTTATGTATCTGAAGACACGCTGCCCTATGAAATCTTGCTTTATTATATGTGAGAGCCATCAGAGGGGCAGCACAGAGAGGGCTGTGTGACACCAACAAAACAGAGAAACTGAGATGGACCATCAATCTCCGCACCTTGTCAGTGGTGACCTCTTACTGGTATTTTATTAGGACTTCTAATCATTCTGCAAAATATTTCTCTTGTTACTTTCTTATGTGATTAAGATTTCTAGGACCTATTTATGACCAAAGGTTTTAGTATCGTGTTTTCACATATAACTATTCGTTTTTGCATGTTTATAGGCGCACAAAGTTCATCACTGAATCAGTCTTGTCATTGCACATCCTATGTGCTCATAAAGCGGCTGTAAAGCGTGTTTAATCTTTATAACACGGAGCCGTACACTTTACACGCTGGAAATAAATGTCACTCAGGTTTTATACCCGTCCTGATAAAACATTACAGCCAGTTGATCATAAAATGATACATAAAGCTGTGAGACACGTTACATACACATTGCGGGTTAGATCAAAGCTAAGTCTGTACGTTAATGGAGGGAGCCAGTAGACACGTTACCTCCAGGTGTTACCTAAACGGCACCTACATTATTACAACCGAGCCGCTCTGATCACTGTACATTAAGGGCCCCTATGCTTTGTACAGGAGCCATTAATGTGGACCTAGAGGAGAAGAACCAGCTATTCCAAAGTGGAGTGGAGTGCAAGGATTCAGAAGGAACATTCTCCAGAGCCTCCAGTCCTGATAGAAGACCCTATGGGATTACAGAAGAGGTCACAGAGGACGCTACAATCCTTCAGCCAATGACAGGACGTTAAAGAGGAGACGTCTACGTGTGGCACTCTGTGTATTAAATGTGTCCTATACACATCACACCCAAAAGAGAATACAGCATGCAGAATGAAGTATGGAGCATTCAATAAGCATTTTTTTAATTAGTCATTATTGACAAGCCCATAACTTTATTGTCAATAGCTCTGTTGCTGCTGCCTTATCCTCCTGCCAGCAGGTGGCGATCGCTGTGTTTCTCAGCCACAGGGACTGTGATTTGTGCCACGCGCATGTCTCAGTGGTTTAGTAGTGCTGAGAAAGACATTGAGCTCTATTACATTCCTTACGTAAAAAAGCTCGCGCAGCGCGTGAATTTGTGCGCAAAGCGTTAAACGTTAACGCGCATAAATTAACGCCGGTATTACAATCCTCGCGCATTATTTCATCCATCAAAAAATAATTAGTGTAAAAAAGACGTGCAAAAACGCTCGCGCATTAACGTTGCGCGCGGAAATCAATGTGCCGACAGGTTGCTTTTTTTCAGGTTTTTTTTTATCTTGGCCAAATAAGCTTGGTGCTGTGTCTGCGCGGACCACTAGAAATCATTCCATCAGGCTGGAGGGAATGCAAGAAAGGTCGGTCCCGAGAGGAGATATTTTTCCCTGCAACATTTTAACCCATTCATTAGCTGAAGGGTCCTGCAAAGAGTTAAGCGGAATCATGAGTCCCTCCAGCATTGAGGAGCATTCTGAGGGATTGCAAAACCTTTCAAGCATGTGCGAAGAGCACAGTGCGGCGATCCTTAATACGCGGCGATCCTTAATACGCGGCGATCCTTAATACGCGCGATCCTTAATATGCGGCGATCCTTAATACGCGGCGATACTTAATACGCGGCGATCCTTAATATGCGGCGATCCTTAATACGCGGCGATCCTTAATACGCGCGATCCTTAATATGCGGCGATCCTTAATACGCGGCGATACTTAATTCGCGGCGATCCTTAATACGCGGCGATCCTTAATACGCGGCGATCCTTAATATGCGGCAATACTTAATACGCGGCGATCCTTAATACGCGGCGATCCTTAATATGCGGCGATACTTAATCTGCGGCGATACTTAATACGCGGCGATCCTTAATATGCGGCGATACTTAATATGCAGCGATCCTTAATATGCGGCGATACTTAATATGCGGCGATACTTAATACGCGGCGATCCTTAATATGCGGCGATACTTAATATGCGGCGATACTTAATATGCGGCGATACTTAATATGCGGCGATCCTTAATACGCGGCGATCCTTAATACGCGGCGATCCTTAATATGCGGCGATACTTAATACGCGGCGATCCTTAATACGCGGCGATCCTTAATACGCGGCGATCCTTAATATGCGGCGATCCTTAATACGCGGCGATCCTTAATATGCGGCAATACTTAATACGCGGCGATCCTTAATATGCAGCGATCCTTAATACGCGGCGATACTTAATATCGCGGCGATCCTTAATACGCGGCGATCCTTAATACGCGGCGATCCTTAATATGCGGCAATACTTAATACGCGGCGATCCTTAATACGCGGCGATCCTTAATATGCGGCGATACTTAGTACGCGGCGATCCTTAATACGCGGCGATCCTTAATATGCGGCGATACTTAATCTGCGGCGATACTTAATACGCGGCGATCCTTAATATGCGGCGATACTTAATATGCAGCGATCCTTAATATGCGGCGATACTTAATATGCGGCGATACTTAATACGCGGCGATACTTAATATGCGGCGATACTTAATATGCGGCGATCCTTAATACGCGGCGATCCTTAATACGCGGCGATCCTTAATATGCGGCGATACTTAATACGCGGCGATCCTTAATACGCGGTGATCCTTAATATGCGGCGATACTTAATACGCGGCGATCCTTAATACGCGGCGATCCTTAATATGCGGCGATACTTAATCTGCGGCGATACTTAATACGCGGCGATCCTTAATATGTGGCGATACTTAATATGCGGCGATACTTAATACGCGGCGATCCTTAATATGCGGCGATACTTAATATGCGGCGATACTAAATACGCGGCGATCCTTAATATGCGGCGATACTTAATACGCGGTGATCCTTAATACGCAGTGATCCTTAATAGGCGGCGATCCTTAATACGCGGCGATCCTTAATATGCGGCGATACTTAATACGCGGTGATCCTTAATACGCAGTGATCCTTAATACACGGCGATCCTTAATACGCGGCGATCCTTAATATGCGGCGATCCTTAATACGCGGCGATCCTTAATATGCGGCGATACTTAATACGCGGCGATCCTTAATATGCGGCGATCCTTAATACGCGGCGATCCTTAATATGCGGCGATACTTAATACGCGGTGATCCTTAGTACGCTGTGATCCTTAATACGCGGCGATCCTTAATACGCAGCGATCCTTAATATGCGGCGATACTTAATACGCGGCGATACTTAATACGCGGCGATCCTTAATACGCGGCGATCCTTAATACGCGGCAATCTTTAATACGCGGCGATCCTTAGTACGCGGTGATCCTTAATATGCGGCGACACTTAATACGAGGGATCCTTGATATGCGGCGATCCTTAATATGCGGCGATACTTAATACGAGGGATCCTTAATACGCGGCGATCCTTAATATGCGGCGATACTTAATACGAGGGATCCTTCATATGCGGCGATCCTTAATATGCGGCGATACTTAATACGAGGGATCCTTAATACGAGGGATCCTTAATACGCGGCGATCCTTAATACGTGGATCGATAGAATATAATTTTACATGGCTAGGAGTGGGGATTTGTCAAAGTTTCTGCAGACTTTGCAATGAGGCAATGAAGCAGCCGGCTTATCGTCTCCATGGGAAGTGTAATGCAACGCTCAAACAGAACATGTATATATGTATGTATGTATGTATGGATGGATGGATATATATATATATACACACACTCTCTGGGGTAAAATCACATTTCATAATATTTTAATAGAGAAATGAAATTCTCACTTAGGATATATTCCATTATTACTGGAGATTGAGGACATGAATTATGTATTTTCACAAGTTGCATGAAATGAATTTAACATATAAAGAACTTCTGTAATAGATTGTGCTCTGGTCACTATTCCTTTCCCTCGCTTTGCTGCTCTCTTACACTCCGTCTCACTCCTGAAGCTAGAATTTCTGGATATTGAGATGATTCATACAATGCGGCAAATCGGTAAACATTAACCAGTGGATTCAAGCCCATCAAAACAATTCCACCTATTATTGACCCAAGGTTCCATAGGTTCCTGAACAGCAGCAGAAAGTATGAAAACGGACCTTCGAGGGTCCATGTGATAGAGAGAAAAGTGAGAAGGTTGTCCTGAGACCATATAAGAATACACTGGTTAATGTTTGATGGCAAAAAGCAAAGCCATAAGAATATAATGCAATGTTGTCTATATATAGCTGCTTGTCAAACCCTATATGCCTAGATCTCCTTATGGACGATTAAAGGCTGATGTTTACATAACTAACTGCTATTCAACGAGCCCAAAGTCGATTTGGCTTCAAACAACACACAGTGATTTCTTCTAGTGCCTGTCAACTCTTATATACTGAGGAATATATTGAGCTGTGGAGCAATAAGAACATAATATTTATTCTCTACATTTAGCTGCTTGTCAAACATCCTATTCCTGTTCCCTTATGTGGATTCCTAAAAATCCATTGATATATTCAATTGGTGTTCAAGAGTAGGAATGAGCTGTTCGGTTCGATCGGTTCGGAGTTCGATTCGAACATCGCCCGTTCCTGAACTACAAACATTTCCGTGTGTTCGCCGCATGTTCGCCCACAATGCACCACAATGGACCACAATGCACTTTTCCACTGGCCTGAAGCTTGTAATTGGCTACAGCCTTACACCTGACCACAGGTCAGGTGCAAGACAGGTGCAAGACTATGCCAATCACGGCTCAGAGTCCTGATTGGGCAAATTTTGCCCAATCATGGGCTCACAGAGCTAAGTCTCGCAGCACACTACATAAGGCTTGAACTGAGCCCAGCCAGCACGTGTTTTTCTGCAGGAGTGAGAGGAGATTGTTCTGTTAGTGTGTCGTCTCACTTCCAGTGACAGCTATTGGGGGGGGTCTCACTTGTTGCAGATATCTGGGAATTGGTGGAAAGTGTGTCCTCTCAGTCAGTGACAGCTATTTGGGGGTCTCACTTGTTGCAGATATCTGGGAATTGGTGGAAAGTGTGTCTTCTCAGTCAGTGACAGCAGCAATTTGGGGGGCTCACTTGTTGCAGATATCTGGGAATTGGTGGAAAGTGTGTCTTCTCCGTCAGTGACAGCAGCAATTTGGGGGGCTCACTTGTTGCAGATATCTGGGAATTGGTGGTGGAAAGTGTGTCTTCTCAGTCAGATTTATATCATTTTAATATTGGACCGCAGGGTCCACTACTGCACTCTTCCACAATACCACAGAGGGGTTACGGTGTGACGGCACTGTTGCCAACACTAAAGGCCCAATTTTAAAGCACCTATTGTTACTTTCATCCAAAGCCTGCATAAGTTTCACAATAATTTAGCCAAAAAATCACTAAACTTGTTCTGCGTGTCCTAAAATGTCTCCTCTTTTCATACAGGCTGCCGCTCCAAGCAGTTGTTTATGAATAGATTAAAGGAAAAGTGTTTACCGTCATTTGAAACGTCATTTTTTTGTTTTTAAATGTTTCTATGCATCCTAGAAATCCGCCACTTCACGGGCAGGTTATGGGGACCTCCTAGGCACGATATTGAAGGAATTTTTCGTTTTTATTTTTAAGCCTTTTTCATGGAAAACTCACTGTTCCTTAAAAATGTTTTTTTTATTAAACTTTTTGTCCTTGTTTCCGGTCCCAGGGCACTACCGGACCCCATACACCTTTTATGGCAAATATCTAGCATACAGTTTGTGTTCAAAATTATTCAACCCCCAATGCTGTAAAGGGTTTTAGGGAATTTAGTGTACATTTGTAATTGTATTCAGAATGAAATCCTACAAGGACTTTTTAAAGAACCATATGCAACTAAAATGACATCAATTGGTTTTGTAATACAGTAGTAAATGTTCTTTTGTGAATTCTTCATTGACACAATTATTCAACCCCTTAAAGACTACCACTCTGAAGAACAGAGGTTCATTCAAGTGTTTTCAATCAGGTATTGAAAACACCTGTGGATGTCACGGAGCAGCAATAAAGCATAATAAGCACCAATTAGGCAGCTTTAAAATGACTGTGATACTCAGCTCCTTCTAGACATTTACTGGTGTGGTTACAAACATGGTGAAGTCAAGAGAATGGTCCAGGAAGACAAGAGAAGAGGTGATTACTCTTCACAGGAAGGGCAATGGCTATAAGAAGATTGCAAAGATGTTAAACATACCAAGAGAGACCATAGGAAGCATCATTCGCAAATTCAAGGCAAAGGGCACTGTTGAAACGCTACCTGGTCGTGGCAGAAAGAAGATGCTGACTTCGACTGCTGTGCTACCTGAAGCGTAGAGTGGAGAAAAGTCCCCATGTGACTGTTGAGGAACTGAGAAAAGATTTGTCAGATGTGGGTACTGAAGTTTCAGCTCAGACAATACGGCGCACACTGCGTAATGAAGGCCTCCATGGCAGAACTCCCAGGCGCACCCCCTTGCTGTCTCCAAAGAATAAGAAGAGTCTGCTGCAGTATGCCAAAAGTCATGTGGACAAACCACAGAAGTTTTGGGATAGTGTTCTGTGGACTGATGAAACAAAATTAGAACTGTTTGGGCCCATGGATCAACGCTATGTTTGGAGGAGGAAGAACAAGGCCTATGAAGAAAAGAACACCTTGCCTACTGTGAAGCATGGCGGGGGTCAATCATGCTTTGGGGCTGTTTTGCTTCTGCAGGTACAGGGAAGCTTCAGCGTGTGCAAGGTACCATGAATTCTCTTCAGTACCAGGAGATATTGGATGACAATGTGATGCAGTCCGTCACAAACCTGAGGCTTGGGAGACGTTGGACCTTTCAACAGGACAATGATACCAAGCATACCTCCAAGTCCACTAGAGCATGGTTGCAGATTAAAGGCTGGAATTTTGGAGTGGCCATCGTAGTCACCTGACTTAAATCCGATTGAGAACCTCTGGTGGGACTTAAAGAAAGCAGTTGCAGTGCGCAAGCCTAAGAATGTGACTGAACTGGAGGCTTTTGCCCATGACGAATGGGCGAAGATACCCGTAGATCGCTGCAAGACACTTGTGTCAAGCTATGCTTCACGTTTAAAAGCTGTTATAACTGTAAAAGGATTTGTACTAAGTACTAAGATTGAATGTCACTTGGGGGTTGAATAAAACTGATAATGATGTGAGCACAGAAAAGACATTTGTGGTTATTTCATTATAAATGTTATGTTATATTTGTCTGACCTACACGTGCCTCTTTGATTTAATTGTAAGCAAGATGACTGAATGATCAAAATCAATGTCAAACTGGCCAAAAACACTCCATTTCAGTGGGGGTTGAATAATTTTGAACACAACTGTATATGCCCTCTTGCAGGGCACTCTAAAAATCGAACTTTCAAGTCCCATTGACTTGCCTGGAGTTCGGTTCGTGTTCGCATTCGAACTTGAACTTTTGAAATTGTTGGAATTCGAATGCGAACCGAACACGGGGTTGTTCGGCTCATCCCTATTCAAGAACTCGCAATTGATTTGGTTCAAAGCAATATACAGTGATTTTTACATCTATCTCTGCCTGTCAACTCTTATACATCGAGGTGAATATCGGGCTATGTAGGGGGAGGGGCGTAGGGGGTAGAAAAGGAGTGTGGGTTGCAATCATAATCAGAACTAATCTTCTTCTTTTCCCACCCTACCCACCCTGTTTATTAGGTTCGCTGCTTCCCTACAACATCGAAAAGGTCACGTCGACAGAAGTGCCACGGATAGGGGCAAATGAAGTGGTGATTCCACCAGTCATTCAAGACCGCCCGTAATTTCCCATATGGAGATATACCATATACCATGTCACATGAACCCGGTTGGTGGTTTCTGCGGCAAAGCTACATGAGATACGACTTCACGGCTGTCTTCCTTTGCAGTTACGAAAATTAATGGTGATGTCGAAGATAGATGTTCAAAAAGCAAATAGTGGCAAGATAATTACAGCATTAATTTCTAGAAAGCTTTATTCCACTACCTCATTAGAAAGCATCTCTTCTTCATACTGCAGCACCAACATACAGAACAATTTGCAACAATGTGGCATGTATATATACAGTTGTGATCAAAATGATTCAACCCCCACTGAAATTTAGTGTTTTGGCCAGTTTGACATTGATTTTGATCATTCAGTCATCTTGCTTACAATTAAATCAAAGAGGCACGTGTAGGTCAGACAAATATAACATAACATTTATAATGAAATAAGCACAAATGTCTTTTCTGTGCTCACATCATTATCAGTTTTATTCAACCCCCAAGTGACATTCAATCTTAGTACTTAGTACAACATCCTTTTACAGTTATAACGGCTTTTAAACGTGAAGCATAGCTTGACACAAGTGTCTTGCAGCCATCTACGGGTATCTTCGCCCATTCGTCATGGGCAAAAGCCTCCAGTTCAGTCACATTCTTAGGCTTGTGCACTGCAACTGCTTTCTTTAAGTCCCACCAGAGGTTCTCAATCGGATTTAAGTCAGGTGACTGCGATGGCCACTCCAAAATGTTCCAGCCTTTAATCTGCAACCATGCTCTAGTGGACTTGGAGGTATGCTTGGGATCATTGTCCTGTTGAAAGGTCCAACGTCTCCCAAGCCTCAGGTTTGTGACAGACTGCATCACATTGTCATCCAATATCTCCTGGTACTGAAGAGAATTCATGGTACCTTGCACACGCTGAAGCTTCCCTGTACCTGCAGAAGCAAAACCGCCCCAAAGCATGATTGACCTCCCCGCCATGCTTCACAGTAGGCAAGGTGTTCTTTTCTTCATAGGCCTTGTTCTTCCTCCTCCAAACATAGTGTTGATCCATGGGCCCAAACAGTTCTAATTTTGTTTCATCAGTCCACAGAACACTATCCCAAAACTTCTGTGGTTTGTCCACATGACTTTTGGCATACTGCAGTCGACTCTTCTTATTCTTTGGAGACAGCAAGGGGGTGCACCTGGGAGTTCTGGCATGGAGGCCTTCATTACGCAGTGTGCGCCGTATTGTCTGAGCTGAAACTTCAGTACCCACATCTGACAAATCTTTTCTCAGTTCCTCAGCAGTCACACGGGGACTTTTCTCCACTCTACGCTTCAGGTAGCGCACAGCAGTCGAAGTCAGCATCTTCTTCCTGCCACGACCAGGTAGTGTTTCAACAGTGCCCTTTGCCTTGAATTTGCGAATGATGCTTCCTATGGTCTCTCTTGGTATGTTTAACATCTTTGCAATCTTCTTATAGCCATTGCCCTTCCTGTGAAGAGTAATCACCTCTTCTCTTGTCTTCCTGGACCATTCTCTTGACTTCACCATGTTTGTAACCACACCAGTAAATGTCTAGAAGGAGCTGAGTATCACAGTCATTTTAAAGCTGCCTAATTGGTGCTTATTATGCTTTATTGCTGCTCCGTGACATCCACAGGTGTTTTTAATACCTGATTGAAAACACTTGAATGAACCTCTGTTCTTCAGAGTGGTAGTCTTTAAGGGGTTGAATAATTGTGTCAATGAAGAATTCACAAAAGAAACATTTACTACTGTATTACAAAACCAATTGATGTCATTTTAGTTGCATATGGTTCTTTAAAAAGTCCTTGTAGGATTTCATTCTGAATACAATTACAAATGTCACTAAATTCCCTAAAACCCTTTACAGCATTGGGGGTTGAATCATTTTGAACACAACTGTACGAGTATACTTACTGAATAGATGAATGAATGTTTGTTTATGTCTCACCACAAAATGTTTTTAATCTACATAAATAAAGGATTTGGTTTTAGAAAATTTTCACTTTATCTGTGAATTTTCATCAAGAGAGCATGCTGGATTCAACCAGAAATGGTCCAAGATTAAATCCTCATCGCAGCTATTTTTAGAAAGCCGTGTACAATTGTAGATTTTCTTTTTTTGAACCACCTAGAAATGGATGGCTTTGCCAAATGATGCTGCCAGGTTAGCCTCCCTGAAGGCTTCTGATACAGTAGGATGGGCATGACACACTCTGGCTATCTCTTCGCATGATGCCCTGTATTCCATGGCAAAAGCAGCTTCATTAACCATTTCTCCAGCACCCGATCCAAGAATATGAGCACCAAGCATTCTGTCTGTAGATATGGCTCAAAATCTTCACCAAACCGTCTCTGTCAGCATTAGTCTCTGCTCGACTGTTTGCAGCAAAAGAAAATTTCCCAACTTTGAACTCAGTACTAGGGATGAGCCAAAAACCCCCGTGTTCGGTTCGCATTCGAACTCGAACAATTTCAAAAGTTCAAATTCGAACACGAACCGAGCTCAATGCAAGTCAACTAGTAACCTAACCCTAAAACAAACACAAATAGTAACCTAACCCTAAAACAAGCACAAATAGTAACCTAACCCTAAAACAAGCACAAATAGTAACCTAACCCTAAAACAAGCACAAATAGTAACCCAACCCTAAAACAAGCACAAATAGTAACCTAACCCTAAAACAAGCACAAATAGTGACCCTAACCCTAAAACAAGCACAAATAGTAACCTAGCCCTGAAACAAGCACAAATAGTAACCCAACCCTAAAACAAGCACAAATAGTAACCTAACCCTAAAACATGCACAAATAGTAACCTAACCCTAAAACAAGCACAAATAGTAACCTAACCTAAAAAAGCACAAATAGTAACCTAACCCTAAAACAAGCACAAATAGTAACCTAACCCTAAAACATGCACAAATAGTAACCTAACCCTAAAACATGCACAAATAGTAACCTAACCCTAAAACAAGCACAAATAGTAACCTAACCCTAAAACAAGCACAAATAGTAACCTAACCCTGAAACAAGCATAAATAATAACCTAACCCTAACACAAGCATAAATAATAACCTAACCCTAAAACAAGCACAAATACTAACCTAACTCTAAAACAAGCACAAATAGTAACCTAACCCTGAAACAAGCATAAATAATAACCTAACCCTAACACAAGCACAAATAATAACCTAACACTAAAACAAGCACAAATAGTAACCCTAACCCTAAAACATGCACAATTAATAACCTAACCCTAACACAAGCATAAATAATAACCTAACCGTAAAACAAGCACAAATAGTAACCTAACCCTAAAACAAACACAAATAGTAACCTAACCCTAAAACAAGCACAAATATTAACCTAACCCTAAAACAAGCACAAATAGTAACCTAACCCTAAAACAAGCAGCACAAATAGTAACCTAACCCTAAAACATGCACAATTAATAACCTAACCCTAAAACAAGCACAAATAGTAACCTAACCCTAAAACAAACACAAATAGTAACCTAACCCTAAAACAAACACAAATAGTAACCTAACTCTAAAACAAGCACAAATATTAACCTAACCCTAAAACAAACACAAATAGTAACCTAACCCTAAAACAAGCACAAATAGTAAACTAACCCTAAAACAAGCACAAATAGTAACCTAACCCTAAAACATGCACAAATAGTAACCTAACCCTTAGGCTAGGGTCAGAGTGGGGCAGTCGGAACGCGCGTGCAGGCGCACTAAATCACGGCGGCAGTAGCAGCACATAACGGCCAATGACGGCCAATATACGCAGTACGTGCGTACAAAAGTGCGCCGACACCACGCAACCGGCAAATGAACGCATTTTTATCAGAACGTGAAACCGCTGCTACAGACGTACAGAGTGCGCTGCAGCCGCATGGCAGCGTGTGTGCGTGATTAGGAGACGTCAGACGCTGCTAGTGTGCGGCCTACATAACGCTCAAACAGCCGGAATTCCCCAGAATTGCGTTGGTGAGTACCTGCGACTGTGAAAGATGTCTGGACCAGAGATGGACGTCGAGAGGCTCATCAGCGCTGTGGGGGAGCATCCAGGGATCTGGGATACGGCCTGCGAGAGGTATAAGGACAAGGGGAAGAAGGCGAGCGCATGGGTCGAGGTGTCCCGTCAGGTGTACCGGATTATGATATGTGGTCCGAGAAAGAGCAGCACATACAGAGTGAGTATAATATTATTTAATTCATAATCCCATAAATGTAAATCACAATAATAATAATAAACAAACAAATGTAATCATTGATGTGAAACTCAAATGCTCCCCAGCTGCCAGGGCACCTCACCTGCATCACTGATGAAATAATTAGATAGAGCATCGCGATACCTGTTGCTGTATCTATTCACAGCTATGATGTCATAGTTCACATCATCCTCAAGACCGACAACTGTGAGGGTATCGTCAAAATTAAAACCATCCCTGGCCCGCACATAATTATGTAGAATGCAACAGCATTTCACTATGTCCACACAGAAGTCCACATTCACATCCAGCGGTCTATGTAGAATCCTCCACTTGTTGGTCAGTATGCCAAAGGTACACTCCACATACCGTCTCGCCCGCGACAGCCTATAATTAAACACCCGCTTCTTCACAGTCAGGTGTGTCCCTGAGTAGGGCCGTAGGAGGTGTGTGGATAGGCCGAATGCTTCGTCACCCACGAAGGCATAGGGGACTGCCACGTCACTGCCAGGCAATGGTGCGGGTCTGGGGATGTTCAGGGTCCCACTCTCAATTTCATTCCACAGTGTGGAGTTCCTGAACAGTGTGGAGTCAGAGTCTTTGCCGTATGAACCGACATCCACATACACAAAATTATAGTTGGCATCTGACACCGCCAGTAGGCCATAGAAAAGTAATGTTTATAATTCTGATACAGTGAGCCACTGTGCGGTGGCTTCACTATGCGGACATGTTTGCCATCCACGGCTCCCAGGCAGTTTGGAAAGTTGGCTCTCTCCCAGAATCCTGCTGCAATTTCTAGACATGCCGTATGTGTCGGTCTTGGCAAACATTCGCCCTTCATGGTCTCCCATATGGTTTGGCACACCTTGCGGACGATCTCACCAGCTGTTGATCTGCCAACGCGGAAGCTATAATGCAGATCCTTCAAACTGCACCCACTAGCGAGATACCTAGAAGACAAAACAAAATGTTTGAATATGATCACATACCATGAACACAAGCTAATGTCACTCTCATCATGTTTTTCAGCACAAGAGGCGATGAACAAATGGCGCACAGTACGCGACAACTACATGCGCGTCCAGAAGAAGCAGGCCATGGCTGCGCGCTCTGGAGCTGGTGCGAAAAAGGTCCGGGGTACATATATGCCGACCAACTATCGTTCCTCCGCAGGACCCAGGAGCCGCGCAGGAGTGTCAGCAGCATGGACCAGCCATCGACCTCTGGCACACAGGTACAACAAATGGTGCCAGGAGGTTCTGCCAGCTGCCAGGAGGAGGAGAACCGGGGTGGTGCTGAGTCGCAAATGGAGGAGGATTCGGAGACACCACAGGTGGCAGGTACCGCAACCACGGTCAGCACCAGACCTGGCCAGAAGAGGAGGGCACAAGCTGCAGACCTGGAGCAGGCCATGGTCACCTTCATGGAGGCTCAGACCAACCATGCACACCAACGCTGCATGCTTGCGGACTCTGTGGACATGTCCTTCTTCAATGCATGTATGCTCCTCCTCAACAGGATGAGCGAGGCAGAGAAGATGGAGTACCGGCACAGATCCCTGGAAATATTGGAGGACATCCTTTCCCGTCCCCATCACGCAGCCGCCTACCATGCTGTGCCACAATCCGCCAGTGGATCTTCCGTCTCCAGTGAGGTGCTGTCCACCCGCCCAGCCATGCCCCCTGGAGCCAGGCCACACACGGAGTCGGGGTCCAGCTGTAGCCACACCACCGGCCCTCATGACCCAGATGCTCCGCGGTATCAGCAACTGTGATGCATGTCATAAATATTATTTAGTTTTTGTTGTTATGTTTTTTGTTTTGATGTTTTATATATCCTGACCTTCTTAACGAGTTGTAATATATGTCCAGAATATATTACTGTTTTATTTCATATTATATTATTATTTTTCTACATTGTTGTCGGAGTCATTTATGATTATGTACGTGTGATGTGATGCCCGTGTGTGTGTGTGTGTGCATGTAACAGTGGGCATGTGACTACAGACATGATGCACTCATGTCAGGTGACTGGCAGCGATGTCATGTATGCAGGTGTGTGACAGTACGTACCTCAAAGTGATGACTATCATCTCCTCCGGTGGTATGGCGGGCCGCATGTTGGTGTCCCTCTTGGTCAGCGGCTCCCGTACCCGCGACAACAGTTCATCAAAGGAGGCGATGGACATCCGCATGTAGTTGAAGAACTTCACGGGGTCCCTCTCTCGCAGTGGCCTGTACAGCGTCACGAAGTGTCCATGCGTGGGTCTGGCAGCGTTGATTTCATGAACCCAGGTTCGCCGCTTTCTCTTCCTCTTAAGGTACAGGTACCCCATCGCACCAAACACAAAGACATGTGCAGGATCCATCTTTGAAAAACGCCACCATCCCCAAAACGGCTTTTTATAACCCTTGCCCTTATTTTTTCATTTCTCAATTGATTAGATTCATCTGATTTTTCTCTTTTTTTTTACCCCACCGTCATGAAATACGTCCAGAATTGCGCATCGTCTGACCACTTAAGCGTATTCCGTGAAAAAATGCGTGCGCACGCATCGACGTACATTTTTACGGTGGCCGCAGAAAATGCGCTCATCTGTCCCTAGCCTGAAACAAGCATAAATAATAACCTAACCCTAAAACAAGCACAAATAGTAACCTAAACCCTTAAAACAAGCACAAATTAGTACCTAACCCAAACAAGCACAAATAATAACCTAACACTAAAACAAGCACAAAAGTAACCTTAAACCCTAAAACAAACACAAATAGTAACCTAACCCTAAAACAAGCCACAAATAGTAACCTAACCCTGAAACAAGCATAAATAATAACCTAACCCTAACACAAGCACAAATAGTAACCTAACCCTAAAACAAGCACATATAGTAACCTAAAAGTCAGACAAACACAAATAGTAACCTAACCCTAAAACAAGCACAAATAATAATCTAACCCTAAAACATGCACAAATAGTAACCTAACCCTAAAACAAGCACAAATAGTAACCTAACCCTAAAACATGCACAAATAGTAACCTAACCCTAAAACAAGCACAAATAGTAACCTAACCCTAAAACACGCACAAATAGTAACCCTAACCCTAAAACAAGCACAAATATTAACCTAACCCTAAAACAAGCACAAATAGTAACCTAACCCTAAAACAAGCACAAATAGTAACCTAACCCTAAAATAAGCACAAATAGTAACCTAACCCTAAAACATGCACAAATAGTAACCTAACCCTAAAACAAGCAGCACAAATAGTAACCCTAACCCTAAAACATGCACAAATAGTAACCTAACACTAAAACAAGCACAAATAGTAACCCTAAACCTAAAACAAGCACAAATAGTAACCTAACCCTAAAACACACACAAATAGTAACCTACCCTAAAACAAGCAGCACAAATAGTAACCTAACCCTAAAACATGCACAAATAGTAACCTAACACTAAAACAAGCACAAATAGTAACCCTAAACCTAAAACAAGCACAAATAGTAACCTAACCCTAAAACACACACAAATAGTAACCTAACCCTAAAACAAGCAGCACAAATAGTAACCCTAACCCTAAAACATGCACAAATAGTAACCTAACACTAAAACAAGCACAAATAGTAACCCTAAACCTAAAAAAACACAAATAGTAACCTAACCCTAAAACAAACACATAGTAACCTAACCTAAACAAACACAAATAGTAACCTACCTAAAACAAGCACGAATAGTAACTAACCCTAAAACAAGCACAAATAGTAACCTAACCCTGAAACAAGCATAAATAATAACCTAACCCTAACACAAGCACAAATAGTAACCTAACCCTAAAACAAGCACATATAGTAACCTAAAAGTCAGACAAACACAAATAGTAAACTAACCCTAAAACAAGCACAAATAATAATCTAACCCTAAAACATGCAAAATAGTAACCTAACCTAAAACAAGCACAAATAGTAACCTAACCCTAAAACACGCACAAATAGTAACCCTAACCCTAAAACAAGCACAAATATTAACCTAACCCTAAAACAAGCACAAATAGTAACCTAACCCTAAAACAAAGCAAATAGTAACCTAACCCTAAAATAAGCACAAATAGTAACCTAACCCTAAAACATGCACAAAGTAACCTAACCCTAAAACAAGCAGCACAAAGTAGTAACCCTAACCCTAAAACATGCACAAATAGTAACCTAACCCTAAAACAAGCACAAATAGTAACCTAACCCTAAAACAAGCACAAATAGTAACCTAACCCTAAAACACGCACAAATAGTAACCCTAACCCTAAAACAAGCACAAATATTAACCTAACCCTAAAACAAGCACAAATAGTAACCTAACCCTAAAACAAGCACAAATAGTAACCTAACCCTAAAATAAGCACAAATAGTAACCTAACCCTAAAACATGCACAAATAGTAACCTAACCCTAAAACAAGCAGCACAAATAGTAACCCTAACCCTAAAACATGCACAAATAGTAACCTAACCCTAAAACAAGCACAAATAGTAACCTAACCCTAAAACAAGCACAAATAGTAACCTAACCCTAAAACAAGCACAAATAGTAACCTAACCCTAACCACAGCATAAATAATAACCTAACCCTAAACAAGCACAAATACTAACCTAACTCTAAAACAAGCACAAATAGTAACCTAACCTGAAACAAGCATAAATAATAACCTAACCGTAAAACAAGCACAAATACTAACCTAACTCTAAAACAAGCACAATATTAACTAACCCTAAAACAAGCACAAATAGTAACCTAACCCTGAAACAAGCATAAATAATAACTAACCCCTAACACAAGCACAAATAATAACCTAACACTAAAACAAGCACAAATAGTAACCCTAACCCTAAAACATGCACAATTAATAACCTAACCCTAAAACAAATACAAGCAGTAACCTAACCCTAAGGCTAGGGACAGATGAGCGCATTTTCTGCGGCCACCGTCAAAATGTACGTCGATGCGTGCGCACGCATTTTTTCACGGAATACGCTTAAGTGGTCAGACGACCACAGTCGCACAGTCGCAGGTACTCACCAACGCAATTCTAGGGAAATCCGGCTGTTTGAACGTTATGTAGGCCGCACACTAGCAGCGTCTGACGTCTCCTAATCACGCGCACACGCTGCCATGCGGCCGCAGCGCACTCTGTACGTCTGTAGCAGCGGTTTCACGTTCTGAGAAAAATGCGTTCATTTGCCGGTTGCGTGGTGTCGGCGCACTTTTGTACGCACGTACTGCGTATATTGGCCGTCATTGGCCGTTATGTGCTGCTACTGCCGCCGTGATTTAGTGCGCCTGCACGCGCGTTCCGACTGCCCCACTCTGACCCTAGCCTAAAACAAGCACAAATAGTAACCTAACCCTAAAACACGCACAAATAGTAACCCTAACCCTAAAACACGCACAAATAGTAACCTAACCCTAAAACAAGCACAAATAGTAACCTAAAAGTCAGACAAACACAAATAGTAACCTAACCCTAAAACAAGCACAAATAATAATCTAACCCTAAAACATGCACAAATAGTAACCTAACCCTAAAACAAGCACAAATAGTAACCTAACCCTAAAACACGCACAAATAGTAACCCTAACCCTAAAACAAGCACAAATATTAACCTAACCCTAAAACAAGCACAAATAGTAACCTAACCCTAAAACAAGCACAAATAGTAACCTAACCCTAAAACAAGCACAAATAGTAACCTAACCCTAAAACATGCACAAATAGTAACCTAACCCTAAAACAAGCAGCACAAATAGTAACCTAACCCTAAAACATGCACAAATAGTAACCTAACCCTAAAACAAGCACAAATAGTAACCTAACCCTAAAACAAGCACAAATAGTAACCTAACCCTAAAACAAGCACAAATAGTAACCTAACCCTAAAACAAGCACAAATAGTAACCCAACCCTGAAACAAGCATAAATAATAACCTAACCCTAACACAAGCATAAATAATAACCTAACCCTAAAACAAGCACAAATACTAACCTAACTCTAAAACAAGCACAAATAGTAACCTAACCCTGAAACAAGCATAAATAATAACCTAACCCTAACACAAGCATAAATAATAACCTAACCGTAAAACAAGCACAAATACTAACCTAACTCTAAAACAAGCACAAATATTAACCTAACCCTAAAACAAGCACAATAGTAACCTAACCCTGAAACAAGCATAAATAATAACCTAACCCTAACACAAGCACAAATAATAACCTAACACTAAAACAAGCACAAATAGTAACCCTAACCCTAAAACATGCACAATTAATAACCTAACCCTAAAACAAACACAAATAGTAACCCTAACCCTAAAACACGCACAAATAGTAACCTAACCCTAAAACAAGCACATATAGTAACCTAAAAGTCAGACAAACACAAATAGTAACCTAACCCTAAAACAAGCACAAATAATAATCTAACCCTAAAACATGCACAAATAGTAAACTAACCCTAAAACAAGCACATATAGTAACCTAAAAGTCAGACAAACACAAATAGTAACCTAACCCTAAAACCAGCACAAATAATAACCTAACCCTAAAACAAGCACAAATAGTAACCTAACCCTAAAACAAGCACAAATAGTAACCTAAAGCTGAAACAAGCATAAATAGTAACCTAACCCTGGAACAAGCACAAATAGAAACCCTAACCCAAAAACAAACACAAGCGGTAACCTAACCCTAAAACAAGCACAAAAAATAACCTAACCCTAAAACAAGCACAAATAGTAACCCTAACCCTGATTTCTATTTGAGAATGACACTCCTGTTCAGCTGAAGCATCCAAATGGGGCACGGACAAAATTGGTGTTAAAATTCAGGCACAGCTGATGTTGGAGCGTCTTTTACAAAGATGTTGCTGGTTTATGATGTGATTTCTGAAGCCATGTCTTTCTCACAGTGAACCCATCTTCCTCAGCTCCTCATGCTGTATGGAAGCAAACCCTGAATCCATGTTACCTGTAGAGTAGGAATGAGCCGAATACCCCCGTGTTCGGTTCGCATTCGAACTCGAACAGTTTCAAAAGTTTGAGTTCGAACGAGAACACGAACCGAACTCAATGCAAGTCAATGGGACTCAAAAGTTCGATTTTTAGAGTGCCCTCCAAGAGGGTTTCTGGGCACACAAAACCCTCCATTGAGGAATCCCCACCTTCAATGCCCCCACTACTTAAATATTCCTCCTCCTCATCCTCCTGTCTGATCTGAGGACCCGCAGGAATGCTGTCTGCGTAAAGACTGGGGCCTTCAGAGCTAGGGAAGGCCTCCTCTTCCTCCCACTGCTCTGCCTCTAAAGCCAAATCTATAATTCCCTGCAGAGTGTGCTCCAGCAGGAACACTAAAGGAATTGTGTCACTGATGCATGCACTGTCCCTGCTCACCATCCTCGTTGCCTCCTCAAATGGTGACAGTACAGTGCATTGGTCCAAATAATTCAGGGATTGGTGCATGCAATTTAGGCACCTTTGATCTGTTTATACCCTATCTTTGTATAGGAATCATTACGGCTAACCTTAGCCGACCAGTTACATTGTATTCTAGAGACCCCTTTACTGGCAGCATCCGATATTTTGCTGGCATGTGATATACCACATTTATTTTATGGAACTGAATATATACATGTGTCACTGTGATAAATTCACTAATTACGTTCCAACCAGCAGGACAAGAGTGGTTTTACTTCCAGTAAGTCTATTGGCAGTAATTTTAAAGTATCTTTTCTTTCTCTCTGTGCATTTCATTCACCCCTTATTTATATCCAGAGATATGTGGGTATGAAGTGGTTCTGAAGACATGCATTCCTTCATTCCTTCAATCGTGATATTGTCTTTAAGATTCATTCATAATTACCAGACTTAATCTGTTTTATAAATGTTAGTACACAAGACATTTGTTATGTAATAATCAATTAAATGTGGTATGGCCTCTGTCTTTTATAAAACACCCAGATTATCTATTATAACTGACCACATAAGTTAAATATTCAAATACCATATAGTGTTAGATCATATCGCCGAATAGTATAGCATTACAAACTGGTTATTTAACCTTCTCTGGGTTTTTTCCTTCTACAGGTTGGGCAACCCATTGTCCAAATGTTTATATGGCTTTCAGAGCTTCGATCTGACAAAATAAACACAATGTCCTGGAATACATATACTAGGATAAAATCAGCGGTCATTGTGTTCCCTTACTTCTAAGCAATTTGATCTAACATCTGTTTTTTTTTTCTTCACAACCAGAATCAATTAAGACCATCTCTGATCAATGGAAATGTCTAACGAGTTTAGCTTATCTATTGTTTTTAGAATGCCTATTCTTGTTACATTTTAGCCACGCAGACGAATTGCCTGGGTGAAGTAATTCCTGGCCCCAAATTTAAACAGTCCTGCGAAACATAGAAATTTCATATCTGAACTGCTCTGACATGTCCCCCTTTTCATTCCGAACCATCTCGGATGCATGATTAGGAATTTACATAAACGGATTGGATAGGAAATTTACATCTGTATCGCAACCTTAGTCTTTACAAGGTGTTAGGCTTTGACTCCATCTGGTAATTGGTCCAGGGAAAAAAAATTGGTAAATACATGATTGCTTCTCACGACCATCCCCCTTTTGTGGTTCCCACATTTCTTTTATGAACGGGGTAGTCTGAGGGTGAATCAACGAACTCCAGTTGATGAAAATGGATTTGAATCAAGCAGTGTTTTCCCCGGGTAAGGACCATTCAAGCGAAACATCTTGTGGCTTGTTAATCTTTTCATCTATGGAGGTTGATTTTCAAACAACCAATAATGCACTTGTCGTCATCCTTCCGTTCCTTTGGGTATCCTTTATGACAGGGTGCTCCCATGACTTTCCGTCCTCCAGCATGGCTGCTCCTGACATCTGAGCCTTTAGGACACGTCTCCATGCTGTAGGCGGACAAAAACAGATTCACTTTCAAGTCGGCGCCGGACCGGGCACAAGTAAGGATTGTCAGAACACGAGTCTCTTCAGGAAAGGCAAACGTTTATTGTGTCGTCACACAAGTGCTCACACAGGATTGAATCGCAAAGAGTGAGCCCCCCTTTCACCCGTGCAAGGGATCTTATACCCAAAAATACGTAATTAGGTACGTCCCAGTTAGCCCACCTCCCAATGACACTTTATTCCACCCCACGTGGGTTAATACCTCCCTTTGGCTAATACAAAGACATTCCATTAATTGGCAGTAAATTGGCAAACTTTGTGTTAGTTTCAGTAAATCAAAATTAATTGCTCTTACTGTTCCGGGCTGCGCCCTCCTCCCTTGCGCCTACAATCACTTGTTACAGATGGCACCTGGCCTGATCTCTACTCCTTTGTCTTTCTGTGGGCCCCAACGACCTTGAGTCGCTTTTCTCCTCCGTGCCAGGAACAGCAGAGATCTTTCATAAGGCTTTAATTGCTTTTCTGCTAATCTAAACGCATTCCTAAATTTCTACGTATACCTCATTCTAGTTTCAGCTACAAACCTGTCTAGTTATATACAAGTGAACCAATATTCTGAACAAGATGGCCGCCTGTGTACAATGGCGGCCGTCTTCCAGCCTATTTCCACTTCATTCCCCCTTGGCTCAAGTGTCAGGATCTTTTCCTGGCACTTGTAGCCATTACACTCCACTATTCTGAAACTCCTTGAAAAAGGGGGGGGTTTCTTTCACTGGGAACATACCCTGTGGAATTATCAGTGGTATCTTCTGTGTTTGTGTAGGTGTCAGTGCTGTTTTGCACAGTGGCCATAAACATAGCCCTATGCGGTATATCAGTATCCCTATGATCAAGATCACCACTATCATGAGTATCATGGATCCAATCCGTGAGATAAATCTCAAGATGGAACCAAACCATTCTCCCATTGCTCCAAACCCACGGAGCGGATTCCAGCCTTCGGCAGCAATCCTCCTGGCTATACCCTGCAACTGTGCTACCTTCTCTTGGTGATCTTGAATTACCTGGTAATAATCTGGGACTTCATGTGTAGTGTTTCTGATGAAGGTGCAACATTCATAGTGCATTGTCATTTCACACAATCCATTCAAGGCCGCACTGATCTGCTCAAGCGCCATATCATGTATCATCTGCACCTTTCGTAACTCACGCATTTCCAGATTCAGCAGCTGGATATCCATACTGGTTCTATTCAGAATCTCATCCATCAAATTGACATAGCTATTCAATCTCCTCATCATCTCTCCTCCCCATCCAGTCCATGCTGGCAACCATGTCCATATTCGATCCATCTTCGCGAACAATTCTCTCTTTGGTCTTTCAAACACCAGTGGGTACCTAGGGTGTAGTTCTGTGTCTGTGTTTGTGTCTTCTCCCCTTAGTCTCTGGATTGGGACCAGCTTAGCCAAATAACACATTCCCATTATTGTTGGTGGTACCCATGTGTAACACACCCTTTCACAGCACACCTGGTACCCTCCTTTCACTATAAATGGTGATGAATATAGTGTTCCCTTTGATATCTCTATCGCAAGGTGTCTCAGCCGTCTCATCATATCCACTGCACCCTGCCTCCCATTGGTCACATTCCCAATCACCGCCTCTTGGTCTCTAGTGAGTTGCCTGCATCGTATATATAAATAATTCGCCTTTTGTCCTGTTTTGAATATGTAAATGTATGATGTCCAGTTGAACTGACTTGAGTTACATAACCTACCCTCGTTATTTATTTCTTTATCTGGTCCTAGTTGAAAACACCATTCTGGTGGATACACTGGTCCTATTATGGGGTACCCGGGACTGACTGATTCTGTCTTTTCCCTTGGTGCATCGACAGCATGTATTGTGACATTCCCTGATACAAACATACTCAAATTCATTGGAACAGAGACAAATGGTATATGAATTGTCTCTGGGTGCAGTCTACTACACACCCAGCATGCGGTTTGCCCAGACTTTTTAGCATAGTCATATTTGAATTGCACAAGTAAATGTCCTCTTGGGTTGGTTCCAGATAGCGCCTCTCGTTTTTGTCTCCACATGGTACGGTTCTCCATCACCGGGTGCGTACCATTCCAGATATGGGAAATATTCACTTTCCCCACATTGCCCGTACAATTAGGGCCTGCTCCATGCGAGAGTCCATAAATCAAATTAGCAAGATATAAAATCAGCACCACAAATGCCCCGAATGTCAGAATTCCTTGGGCAATTCTTTTCACAGTCACATAAACCCAATCCCTCCCCACCGGAATTTCAAAAGTAAAAAACATTTCTGGATGATCAAGGGTGGGGGCCGGGCCCCTAAAAAGCACCCTGTGGGTATCCCCCGTTGGCGGGTGGTCAGGACCTGTGCCCATCAAAACACCCACTTGTTGATCCTCTGTATTATCTGGGTTAGGATCATTTAGGTGCTCATGGCTGTGGTCTTTGTCAGCTTCAGCCTCAGCGGGTTGGTCTCGTTGGTAACGACCTTCCATGCTGGTTCAGGACTGGCTGCAGCTGCTTTCACTCTGGAGTGATGTATCCACGGGACCACCTCGGCAACCTTTACTGCTGTGGGGGTTGATAACAGGACAAGATAAGGACCTCTCCATTTTGGACCTAGTGGATCATTTTTCCACTCTTTTACCCATACTGAGTCACCCGGACAATACTTATGCAGTGAAGGATACAGAAAATGCGGTATATTATCCCCCACCAAGTATTTAATTTCTGCATTGATTTACCCAGCATTACTACCTGATCATTTAGTTTAGTTTCTCCCAATGCCCGAAGGTCCCCCTTAGTCCATTAATTAGAGGGGTTGGCCGTCCAAACATAAGTTCGTACGGACTTAGCTTCAATTGGGGGGTTGGTCTGCACCTAATGTGCAAAAGGACTATCGGCAGCAAGTCCAACCAGCCTAGTGACGTCTCTTGGCACAGTTTGGACATCAAAGTCTTTAGGGTACGGTTCATTCTTTCAACTTTTCCCGAACTTTGGGGTCTGTAGGCAGTGTGTAGCTTCCAGGTGATGCCCAGTAGCCGGGCAAGTTGTTGTAAACAGTTCTGGATGAATGCGGGGCCATTGTCTGACCCTATTTCGAGTGGAAGCCCATAACGTGGTATTATTTCTTTCATCAGACTCTTTACTACTTCTGTAGTCTTTTCAGTTCTTGTTGGGAAGGCTTCCACCCATCCTGTCAAAGTGCACACCATCACTAGTAAATATTTGTATCCTTTGCAGGGTGGCAGCACTGTAAAGTCTATTTGTAATGATGCCATTGGGGATAGCCCGATTGGCGGTTTCCCTGGGGGTTGAGATGGGCCTGTTCTCGGGTTGTTTTTGGCACATGTTACACACTGCTGAGCTGTTGCTTTGCAGATTGCTGACAATCCTGGTACGTAGAAATGTGGCTCCAACTGTTGCTCCATCATTTCTCTCCCTCCATGGGTACTCGCGTGAAGTGCTCTTACGATTTCAGGAGCCAGTGTTGCTGGTAGGACTATTCGTCCATTCTCCATCTGGAACCATCCATCTTCTCCATACCCTCCGGGTTCTTCTGTCAGCCACTTCTTTTCTTTCTCTGAGTACACAGGTGTCCATTCGCTCAGTGGCGCCGGTAGAAGTGCAGCTACCACTGGTTTTGGTTTGTATCGTGCCAATTCTCCATGATTTCCCCAGATGAATTCTTCTTTTGGGAAATAGTATCGCCATGCGAAAAATAACAAATCTTGTCTGTCTTGTGAATCTCTTACTGCAGGTATGAAAAAGTTCATTGCACTTTTCTTCATTCTTGGCAGTCTGTTCTTGATAAGGATCTCCTTGAGGAAGAACCTCACCAGTGGGACTTGATATTCTTCTGCTCCCAATTCTCCCAGACTGTGCAGTATTCGTGTGATCCGTAGATTATTGTGAGGATTGATTGTCAAATTTTCAAAACGTGACGCGAAATTTTCTGCTCGTTCAACTTCGGTTATTTCTTTGTCTTCCTCCTCCCCCACTATTTTTACGCCGAAGAATTTCAGCATCATGTTGTAGACTCTGCGCAGTCTTTGCTGAACTTCTGAGGTGTTAACCATTAGGCGTGTCTCTTGCGGATTTAGGGGAGTAGAGTAGAAATTTCGGCCTTGTGTCCGAGTTGGGAAAAGCCATTGAATATAATCATGATTGAGTTCCAACAGTTCATAATCATCTTGCCATTTGTGCAATATTATTTCAATGAACTCGCCGTGGGGTTCAAACTTTCTCAAATTCATGTAGAACTCGTAATTTGGCATAGAGGATTGCGGTTCTTGCTTGCAGATCAATACTTTAGCTTGGTCTTCTGCTGGCGGTGGTGGTTTTGCAGCTGCTTTTGCGGCTTGGTCTGCGCGTCTGTTACCTTTTGGAATTTCATCACGGCCTTTTTGGTGGCCACGACAGTGCATGATGCTGACAGCACTTGGTTTCCACACTGCTTCCAGAAGGGCCGCGATTTCAGCCGCATATTTAATTTGTTGTCCTGAAGACGTGAGTAGACCTCTTTCTTTATAGAGTGCACCATGTGCATGGACTGTCATGAAGGCGTACTTGGAATCTGTATAGATATTTACTCTTTTGCCTTCAGAAATTTCAAGGGCTCTGGTTAAAGCTGTTATTTCAGCCAATTGTGCAGATGTATGGCCTGGCAGTGGCTTTGCTTCGATGACTTCTTCTGTTGAGACTACTGCATAGTCGGAGACTTTCTTCCCATCATCCATGTAGCTGCTACCATCAGTGAATAGCTGTAGATCGTATTTGTCTAGGGGTACGTCTTTCAAATCTGGCCTGCTACTGAACACTTCTTCCATAACTTGGAGGCATTCATGATCTGGATCCTCTTCACAGTCAGGCAGTAAAGTAGCAGGGTTTAAGGTAGCGATGAGGTCCAAATGAACCCGTGGATTTTCACACATCATGGCTTGGTACTTCGTCATCCGGCTGTTGCTGAACCAGTAACCTCCTTTGACATCCAGCAGAGCCTTGACAGCGTGGGGCACCTTGACATGAAGAACCTGTCCAAGGGTCAGCTTGTCTGCTTCTGCTATCAGCATTTCGGTGGCAGCCACTGCTTTCAGGCATGGGGGTAGGCCGCAGGCCACAGGGTCGAGTTGCTTGGAGAGGTAGGCCACAGGCCTCAGCCATGAGCCAAAGGTCTGGACCAATACTCCTGTCGCTGTTTGATTATGTTCATGTACGAACAGCTGGAAAGGCTTGTTGTGATCTGGCAGGCCCAGTGCAGGAGCTTCCATTAGCAGAGTCTTTAATTTCAGGAACGCTGCTGTTTGCTCTTCTTCCAATGAAAGGGGTCTAGTTCTCCCCCCTTGGTGGCTTGATGAAGCGGCTTGGCAATATCGGCGAAGTTGGGGGATCCACAGGCGGCAGAAGCCTGCAGCTCCCAGGAACTCACGGACTTGTCTCCTGGTCTTTGGTTGGAGTATGCGGCACACCGCTTCTTTTCTTTCTGCCCCCAGTGCACGTTTGGTACCTGTTAACTGGAAGCCCAGATATTTTACACTGCGTTTACATATTTGTGCTTTCTTTTTAGAAACTCTGTAACCTGCTTGGCTTAGCAGATGTAGCAAGGCTTTTGTGGCGGATAAACAGTCTTTTTCTGTGGGGGAAGCCAGTAATAAATCATCAACATATTGTAGTAACACTACTTTGTCTGGCTGAGCGTTGAAGGCGAGAAGATCTTGGCTTAGCGCGCACCCGAAAATCGTGGGCGAATTTTTGAAACCTTGAGGGAGGCGCGTCCACGTCATTTGATGGCGCGCCCCGTGGTAGACTCTTCCCACTGAAATGCAAAAATGGGCTGGCTTGCTGGAGCCAGACGGATGCAAAAGAAAGCGTCTTTTAAATCAAGCACTGTGTAATATTGTGTATCTCGGGAATTAACGCCAGTAAATTGTATGGATTAGGAACCACAGGGTGTAATGTTACTGTGGCCTCGTTGACAGCTCGTAAATCTTGGACAGGGCGGTACTCTTGTGTGCCTTCTTTCAGTACTGGCGATAGGGGTGTGTTCCATGGTGACACGCAGAATTTTAATATGCCGTTATCTTTAAGTTTCTGTAAATGTATTTGTATATTCTGCTTGGCTTTTTGTGGGATATGATATTGTCTTAGGGCCACAGGCGTTGCACCGGGCTTTAATTCCACATATACCGGGGGTATGTTTATGGCAAGTCCTGGCGGGTTTTCCTCCGCCCATACCCCAGGAATTTCAAGGAGTGTGCATGCGGATCCGGCGCGGCAGGCAGAGTAGGTGCCGTGCGCCATTCTTCCTCCCTTGGCATAACTACTGCAATTTTCACAGATTGTGGATTGTGCGGACTGGCTGGATTATGCTGCCGAGCAGAGCCGCCACTCTCGGGCAGGTCTAATTGAGCGTGACCCCCGGGAAAAAAAGGAATTTGGGCTTGCAATTTGCACAGGATATCCCGCCCCAGGAGTTGGATGGGACATTCGGGCATATACAAAAATTCATGTTCAACATTATGCCCACCCACACTACATTTTCTAGAAGCAAGAAAAGGATATTTAGCAGACACTCCCATTGCTCCCATAATATCAACCTCCTTTCCCATTGGAGGTGCAATTTGCTTTGTTACAACAGAATATTCGGCACCGGTATCAACCATAAAAACTTCATCTTTATTTCCCACTCTCATTGTGACCGTGGGCTCGTGGCTACCGAGCGGGATGGGCCCAGGTCCCCGTCAATATACATCCTGTCCTTCAAATGATGTCCCCGCCAGTCCCACAAACCCCGCTCCATTCCCTTCACTTCTTTCATACCTTCCGTCTGTTACCTGGCCATTAGGGGCTTGACCTCCCGTCTCCCCAACTTCACCCTTTCCCCCAAATTTAGCCAAAAATGCAGAACAGTCGTTTTTCCAGTGACCTTCACCCCGGCACCACGCGCACTGATTGGGTCCTAGGGGTTCCCTAGGGGCTCCCCTTCCTCTTCCTCTAGCCCCCCTACCCCTTGCCCTCCCTCTGTCTGGGCCACCTCGTCCTCCACCATTCCCCATGTATCCAACCACCCCGGTATGTCCCTTCTGTTTCTTTATTTCCTCTAAATCCCGGTTATGATACACCTTATTAGCAATCTCAACTAATTCACTAATACCTTTCCCAAAAACCCATCTATTCTCTGTATTTTGTTCCGTATATCCCTTGTGACTGACCCACAAACGAAGAGTTAATTAACCTCTGATTTTCCGTTGCCTCTGGGTCAATAGGACTATACATCCTGTACGCATCCAGCAATCTCTCTAGAAATGCACTTGGGGATTCCTTAACCTCTTGTATCACATCTGCTATTTTTCCCATGTTTGTGGGCTTCTTTCCTCCCGCTTTAACACCCATTATTACTGCTGTTCTGTATGTCTGCAGATGGGCAACTCCTTCAACTGTATTGTACGGCCATTTAGGATCTGTTTTGGGGTAATGCTCCTCTCGCCCATGCTTCTGGATGAGGCTTAGCATCTGCTACGGCTTGGGCGAGTAAAATCTTTTGCGCGCTACTATTTATTCGGGCTCTTTCCTCTGTGGTAAACATTGTCAACATTAATTGCTGACAATCTGCCCATGTGGGGTTATGTGTGAGCATAACTGACTCTATCATACTGGCCACTGCTGCGGGATTTGTGGAATACAGTGGTGTGTGTGTTTTCCAATTAAAAAGATCTGTTGTTGTGAATGGGACGTATGTGTATTGCATTGGCCCTGGATTCCCATCTGCTAAAGGGGGGCCTGGCACTTCCCGCAAAGGCATCTGCATAGCGCTCTTGTAGGGATTGTGTTGGTACGGATCCCGGTGTTTATATATATTATTCGCTGCGCGTGTGGTAACTCCCTGGTCCTCATCCTCCTTTTCATCATCACCATTCCCGTGGGGCACTAATATATATATACTCCCATCGGGCATCTCAATCTTCTCTGGTGGAGCCTCTCTGTCCCCTCCACCCGCTTCGCCCTGCTCTTCTTCCTCAGTCACACAGGACGGAGCAGAGGGAGCTGACCGAGACACAGCAGCTGCCCGCTCCCCCCTCTCCGCCCGCGCAACCGCGGCACTCAAAGCTTCCCTAGCTGCCCCATAACATGATGGATAGGACGGGGGTAAAACATCACTCTCTTCCGGTTGTTCTACTAACACCTCTCTCTCTCTCCATTATTTTGGGGGTCCTGCTTCTTATTTCTCCCCGCTATCATTATAAAATGACTCTTGTTTTTAATACAATATCTCCATATATCTATATACGGGTATTGTTCAGGATGTCCGTACTGCTCTGTGACTTGGGAATGTACCTTCTGTACCAACTCCGGGTCCATTGACCCCTGCTCTGGCCATCCTGGGACTAATAACGGCCACACAACTGTACACATTACTTTTAACTTCTCTTTTTTTAATTCTACACCATAGTCATGAGTTTTATATAATGCTTCGAAATTCCGCACCATATATTCTAGGGGCGTCTCACCCTCCTTCACCTTCTTGGGCTTAGATGACCCGTTACCCATTATTACTCTTGAAAACAGTACTCTTTGCAATACAGATATATTATTTCAACAACAGTTAAAATCTACAGTCTGATACTTCAGTCAACAATTCATCCGTGTCTGCAGGCGCTTCCCCCTTCAGTAGCCGTCTGCAGTCGCCTGAGCCGGAAACGTACGTTCGGGGTCAAAACTCGTATTTGCTTCCTCGCGGAGCGAGTAGGCGCACGTTCACTCACAGCACTCGAGTCAATTCATTCACAACACATACCGTATCAGATGCTTTCATCACATAACAGAACATAAAACACTTCAACTCTTTTTTTACTAGCCGAGGGGTACTCAGTCCCTCCTCTGTGGCTCCTTATACCCCGTAATTTGAACTCTAACTCTTGACTGCTTGTGACTATGTGCACCCCGTTCTATATCTCTACTGCCGTCTGCAATTCCAATTTGCCTTATGGGTAATCTCACCCACCCGGCACCACTATCTCTGCAGCTACCGCTGGCTCCACTATGAGCCCTTTTCACTACACGACGTGCACACTAGCACTGACTCAGGCTCTCAGCCCAGTCACAGAAAATCCCTCCTCCTTTCCCTTTTACCCACGTGGTGAAGCTCTATTTACAAACACTGACTACTGACTTATGCAACTCCACGTGGTTACCTTCTCCCTCACTTACAGAACTACCCTTTGATTGGCATTCAATTCCCCCGAATCCAGACACCCGCTAGCCACTCTGGCTCCTTCAATGTCAGTGCTATCAGCGGCGGGCTAGATATGCCAATAGGATGGTGGCCATCGCATCCTCTTATCCGTCTATCTCAGTCGGACGTTTCCCTTAGATACCAGTATCTCCTTTAGACATACAAAACATAGAAGACACGTTACCTATCGCCGGCGCTGCTTGCTGTTTCCTCAGACTCAGTGTGTCCCAGAGTTCCGCGGGTCAGGGGTCCGTTTGGGACGAGACGAGGTCCACTGAACAGGAAATCCTGCTTGGCGCCTGCAGATGTCAGCTCACCTTCAACGGACGCCCAACCATCGGGATTCTCGCACCCGCTGCAGTCAAGCACTGCACTGTGTTCACAGCAGCCCGTTACTGTGTGCCCGGAAAGGGCCCGTATCCCGGCTCACGATGCCCCCAAAAATGTAGGCGGACAAAACAGATTCACTTTCAAGACGGCGCCGGACCGGGCACAAGTAAGGATTGTCAGAACACGAGTCTCTTCAGGAAAGGCAAACGTTTATTGTGTCGTCACACAAGTGCTCACACAGGATTGAATCGCAAAGAGTGAGCCCCCCTTTCACCCGTGCAAGGGATCTTATACCCAAAAATACATAATTAGGTACGTCCCAGTTAGCCCACCTCCCAATGACACTTTATTCCACCCCACGTGGGTTAATACTCCCTTTGGCTAATACAAAGACATTTCATTAATTGGCAGTAAATTGGCAAACTTTGTGTTAGTTTCAGTAAATCAAAATTAATTGCTCTTACTGTTCCGGGCTGCGCCCTCCTCCCTTGCGCCTACAATCACTTGTTACAGATGGCACCTGGCCTGATCTCTACTCCTTTGTCTTTCTGCGGGCCCCAACGACCTTGAGTCGCTTTTCTCCTCCGTGCCAGGAACAGCAGAGATCTTTCATAAGGCTTTAATTGCTTTTCTGCTAATCTAAACGCATTCCTAAATTTCTACGTATACCTCATTCTAGTTTCAGCTACAAACCTGTCTAGTTATATACAAGTGAACCAATATTCTGAACAAGATGGCCGCCTGTGTACAATGGCGGCCGTCTTCCAGCCTATTTCCACTTCAATGCGAGTGACCAATTGTCACTTTACTCATCTTATCTTTCTAAAATGAGATAAACTTCATAAGAATTGATATACACAACATGTGAATATTTAGGTTAACACTTCATCTTTGTGACTTTGGACTTTAGGATTATGGTAAATGGAAACGGGTAATCTTCCTCGATTCTGATTTATTCCATGCTTTCCCTTAGATGCAACTTGGCATTTATTTTAATTTTAATGCATTTTATCAAGATAGTGACACATAGATTATTAACCCTTTCAATTCTTGTGATTCATTAAGTATATCATCACCCTTTTGTGGGCTTGCTTTCCTAATAGGGGACTGAATAGGATATCGCCCTGTCGAGATAAATAATATATACAAATATATTTATATTATATATATATATATATTTTTCCTACTAATTTAATTTATTTTCCCTCACATTATTAACTAGTTAAAACCAGTGATTGGATTCGGCCTTCCCATGAGGTTTACTCCTCCAATCATGCAGTTATTGTAGGGATTTATTATAACAGACCTTGTTAATACCCGTTCCTAACCTTCGTGTGCAACTCCATGAACTGGTGTTGAGAATCACTTTACCTGGGGTAGGGAGATTCTCATCCTTACCCACCATTCAGAGAACCTTAGGTTTCTTGTAGGCTAACGCGCAACAGATAGCTGGCTCTCCATCGGGGCGTCTGGCTACGTCGATCTCTTGAGAGTCGGTTGCAGTTAATGGCCTGTTTATATCAGAGGGACTAGAAGTAGGCTGAAAAATAGGAGAGTGGTTAGCATCCAACAGCTGAAATCCCCCTTTACATGGTATTAGGTTGTGCCACCTCTGCTATTCCATTCAGTCGTTCCCTCTGATTCAATAACACCTGAGGTGTTATTGATCCTGCGACCCTTGGGTGGCCACTGGATTTATCCCTAAAGAGTTATCAGGCCGTTGTGTCCATATATACTCGGTTAACTCCGTCAACTGTTCAGCTAATTGATATAACCGGTATTCTAATTGGTTTATTCAGTCATTCGGATAATTTTGGTTAAGGTATCTATTTCTGCGGATCCTGTTACGCTCGGGCCTAGAATTATTTGATGTATCAGAATCGGCATCACTACTTCTGTTCTGACAGTGTGATCTGGGCCTGGGGTCTCCTGTCTGATCTCCCCTTCTATTTTCAGGAACCCTAATGCAATGGGGTGTCCTACCTATTTGAGGGGGATCATCACTTTGAGGGGAACCACTATATTGGGGATGCCTATTTCTTTGGGCAGGCCTAGGCCCTTGGGCATATTCCCTGTGACTATTGTGCGATCGTGGCCATTGCTCATACCTTCTGCAGTCATTGGGTGACCTCTGCTTCCCACTTCTTGGTGGGCGCGGGGCAGGCGTGACCCTGGGGTTCCTATCTGGATTATTTCTTCTTACCACCTCAGCGTACGATTTCCTCCTGGCAACATATACCTGGGAGGCATCATGATATTGCTTAGGGGCAACTTGGCTTGTGGTATGGGCCCTTTTATCCATCCTATAATGACTCCCATGACTGGCCTCATTAGATGGCTGGACCTGCACTTTTATAGGCCTTGAAGGGATCCCCCTTTCGCCCTGTTTAACATCATCGGCGGGGCCACTTCCAGAATCTACCCCACTGTCTCTGGCATGCTCTTTTAAATGAGTGCCAGCATCAGGCTTATGGTCAGAGGAAACAGTTTCAGTTTGTCTACCCTTTACCTGGGGTATGGAGTCGATCCGGGCTTTTAGTACCTCTTTCTTCAAGGTTTCCAGTAAACGCTGAATTTCATCTATGTCAGTTTCAACACTTTCATCACTGCTTGACACCTCGGACTCATCTGAAAGCATTATTTCCTGCTTATAGCCATACAGTTCCTGCTCTAAATTAGAACATTTCTCTTTAAAACTGTTTAATTCAACACAACTCTCTTTATATACAGCTTGCAAGCTTTGGAGTTGTTCTTGCAGTTTCTGGTTATGTTCGTTTAAAGTAATTATTTCTGTAGTGGCTTTCTCAAGTCTGTCTGTTAAATCATTAACATTTTCTACTTTTGCATTTAAGTTAGCGATGGTCTTCATCATGACAACCTTTTGTATCATTACTGATTGCACAGAAAGTGCAAAAGGAGTGCACAAATAACAATACTTTAATTTAAAACAAGGCACACAAAACAAAAATTTAAAAATTTAAGAAATGAATGAGACCACCGCTTAATACATTTGCAGTGACAGTAGCAAAGGTCATATATATCAAAAAAGCAGCATGGTGGAGTAAACCAGTAATAAGAGGATAATAGTAAAAGCCTCCCTGTTACCTCGGCGGTTCAAGCCGAGGTAACAGGGAGGCTTTTACTATTATCCTCTTATTACTGGTTTACTCCATCATGCTGCTTTTTGATATATATGACCTTTGCTACTGTCACTGCAAATGTATTAAGCGGTGGTCTCATTCATTTCTTAAATTTTTAAATTTTTGTTTTGTGTGCCTTGTTTTAAATTAAAGTATTGTTATTTGTGCACTCCTTTTGCACTTTCTGTGCAATCAGTAATGATACAAAAGGTTGGGGTTATGCCCCGGTGACTGCTTCATTGCCCTCTTTCGTTTGTTTAGTTCAACCTTTTGTATCTATTTTGTTTAGCAAATGGACAACACAAATACATTATGGAGGGCCATGAATCCATTATAATGCAATTCCTTGTTTCCTTGTCTTTTGCGTTTGTAAACACATCCAAGAATTTACACACATCACCTTCCTTGTCCCACATATTGTGTACAAGACTTTGGGCGCGGTCTTTGATAGTATCAACAAGCACAATCAGACTGGATTCAATATGCAATGACTCTCTGATATGTTCTACCACTTCAGATATTTCAATCTGTTTTATTACTTCTCCAAATCTGGATAAACGAAAGGTTGTAGACATGTTACTTTGGGAATACCTTGCATTTTGGCTATCAGTAGATGAATCAGATTTAATTCCAACAACAGACATGTTTCTGCACTACAGCAATCAGATAACAATACTTTAAACAGGTATCACAGGCCAACAACAAACGTTACTTGATTACCACTGTTTTAATCCAATATCTTAATCTCCTACTTAACGACCAGCAAATTTATGTTACTTTCACAAATACTTGATCTGGCGCTCACAACCAATAACTTGTCCTTTTACTTGATAGATAAACTTGATTTTATGGTGAAAAATTCATTTAGCATCTCAACAGTGCAACCTCCAAATATCTTAGATAAACTTGATTTTATTGTGAAAAATTCATTTAGCATCTCAACAGTGCAACCTCCAAATATGTGGAGATTATTGACTTCTTTAATAAGTCAGGGATATATTAATTATGACGTGTATTTTTCTTATTTTATATATATATATATATATATATATTATTGACAGTGCCTCCAATACCAGTGGTATAAATTGGTATTTTATCCTTAAGATAAGGATTAACCCTTTCGCTGCTGAGGCTTTTCACACCTCTGTGCTGAGGTCATTTTTACCGGTTTTGCTCATCATGTTTAAACGTGTTTTGAAGCTTATTTTAGTATATTACCCAGACATATTATATATCGTTCTTTCCGTCAGACTCGGTAGATTCATAATATGTCATTATTATATGTATACGTTATGTCATGTCTGTATATTATAACAAAAAATGCAATAAAATATGTATTTTCAATAATTTACAACGTGTAAAGTGTTTTTTTTCACATTTTAACATGCGAGCAATTGCGGTTATATTTTGTATGGGGTGCGCTTGTTAAAAAAATTAGAGATGGAGTCTCGTTACATTTTTTTTTGGGGAAAATTACACGATTTTTAACAAACGCACCGCATACAAAAATCGTTAGTGCAGCATCATTGTTCACATTATAATTGAAATGGGAACAATATTGCTGCATTAACGAACCAAGAAAAAGAAAAAGAAAAAATGTTTATTTTTTTTTTATAATTTTTTTTGAAATATATTTTTATTTTTATTTTTAATTTTTATTTTTTTTAAAAAACTTTTTTCACAGTAGTGTTTGGTATCGTTGGAACGGCCATGCTCTGGCCGATCCAACCATACCAAACTTTAACCCCTAGCTGCCACGGATCGGGAGATAGGGAGTTCATTGGAACTCCCTATCTCCACTGTTGGTGGCAGTTAGGGGTTAACTCTAGGACTGGCGTCATCATGCTATGCACGATGACGCCAGTCCTCAGGGGGAGTTCCCGGAGGCTTGGCCGACATCCAAGATGTCGGCCAGCTCCGGGAAAGGATCACGAACCGGCGCTTTTCAGACAGGCACCATTTGGAAGGGCAGGCTGTGCCCTTCCAAATGGTGCCTGGGTTAACCCCCGCAACGCCGCCGATCGGGAGGGAGAGAGGTCCGAAGGACCTCCCCCCTCCCTTTCAGGCGCCTCCTCCGCACATGCGGGGGGGCGCCTGAATTAGGTGTCATCGCCGCGATGACACCTAATTTCAGCGGCGGCGGTTCCGGATGCTGGGCTGACATCGAGGATGTCAGCCCGCACCGGGGGGGCCAGCGATTGGCCGGAACTCGGCCGAACGCTGACCCCAAAGTGAGGACGCGCTCAGCGCGTCCTCAGCACACCAGCAGCCATGCGGAGGACGCACTGAGCGCGTCCTCCGCATCGAAGTGGTTAATAACCAATCACTGAATATACGTCTTAATAACAAATATATGGCGCGTTATCCCGAGTTCTTTTGATGCTATCTACATATTTTTAGACACAATAAAATCAATAAAGATGATATGAGACTGCGTAATGGTAAAACAATTCAAACCAAAATTTATTCACACGTTAAGTTTCATACAATCATATGTTATCAATGGATTAGCACGATGCAATTTCAAAAGTAATTATAGATCGTGATTAGTAGCGATACTGCGACACGCAATAATCGTATGGACAAATATTTTAGGTTTATAGACCGCACCACATATATACACGCCTCAGCTCTTAAACACCAAGCTCTATTCTATTCACTTAAACCTTTCCCATTATAAACCAATCCTCCACCTGGCTAAAATAAACACTCAGTTACTGGGCATCACCTGCAGCACAATTTATTATTGTGGGGGCCTATTCACTAAATGCAACTTCCTTCAGGGAGATACATAACACACTCGATAGGTAGACTATCTCTTCCACAGATCAATCACAGCACTTCATTCAATATACGTTAACCCAAAGCTTCCTATTGACTTACATGCATTCAATCGAAAGGGCTGCAAGATGT